>JAAGKR010000246.1:0-38444 GCA_011419295.1 Clarias macrocephalus | reverse complement strand
TATATATATAAATGTTAAATCAAACCAGTCTTCATTTTGTCTGGGAATCTGTCTGTGGTTTTACAAAAGTGGAAAATTGTTGTGCATGGGGAATGCCAAAACATACAATGAGGGAGATGAGGATAGTCCTGGTCAAACTGTTTGCCAAATTTAACACAATAAATATTCAATATATGGCTCCTCAGTGGCTCAGTGGAAATGGGTGATGGTACAACCAACCATACACAGGAGCATAGAGAGAGCATATTGGTAGTGCTCTTTTGGATGGATGGCATACTCACACTCCCACATCAATTATACCTATGGTAGCTTATCATGGGCATCTGTATAGTTGCTCAAGTGGAACAAAGCTTGAGCAGCAGTTAGAAAAGATGTGGTCGGTGGATTCGGAGTAAGCCAATGTCAGCCCACAAACTTCCTGGTTGGTAACTGTTACTGATGTGCCTTAACAAGACAGGTAGGAAATGGATACAACTAAATAAAAAATATATGTAAGCTGGCATGGTGGCTCAATTAGCATAATTCACACATTGCCTGTGTGTATGTGTAAATGTGGGTGTCCTGTGTTGGATTGGCACCCCTACCGTGACTTTTTTTTTTTGCGGTTATATTTGATATTAAATCTTGTCAGATAAGCTGTAAATATCACCATATTGAAAATCAGCTTGTGTACTGTACTTGGAAGTTTTGTCAAGAAGAGCTTAATCTTGATTTAAGTTTTTTTAACATACACTGTCATCTGGTCTTTCATCATGTTCTCCGTAAACTGCATTGTGGTAAATTTAACCAGCGATTCATCATTATTTGGCTTAGCAGTATTATCTGTGGCTGGCTTCACTTCCAGATGAAAGGGCAAATGCTTTGATTGTGGCTCACGTGACTGCAAGAACTGTATAGGCTGCTATCTAGTGAATTTCAAGAGTAACCCTTAATGTTTACTCAAGAGCTGACAACATATAACATATATTCATTCAGTTTAGCAGTTTAAAAAAATGGTTTCACATTTGTTTATCTGTGTTTAAGGTACTAGTATTAACCAGGACTGACAAGTTTCAACAAAATATACCCATCTGCATCTCAAAACCCACATAAAAAAAACTGAAACTGGCTTATTTTAGGCACTGGAATTTTCCTCCCCCACCCTTAGCCTTTGTGTGAAATATATGATTTATGAGCATGAGCTCCTCCATAATCAATTTTCCTCTTTCACAATAATTGTAATATATTTTACAATAGACATATTGCTGTACACCTAAGATGCATGTCAGTTCTTTGTTTTGCGTACAGAAATGTATTGCATTTCATTCTGATTATTTGCTATACATTTAGATCTGTGTCTTGTGTGTATTTTTAAGTAATCCAATGTGGCAAACATTTAATTACTCGTAATATCCTCTGCTACTCCCTTAAGTATCGGACTTCAGAAGCTAAATGGGACAGGGAGTATGCCGCCCCAAGATCGCGCAACATCTAGAAAGGTGAGCACATCATTAGAACATCATCGTACATATGTTAAATAGAAGGTCATTCGTGTTTCAACAGATGTTAGAAACTATGAAGATGTGAATGAGGACTTCATGATCAACTGTCCCAATGGAAGAGCTGCCGCTGAAACAAGGACTCCTTAGTGCACTCATGTTCATTCTGTTTTGATATCTTTGTGCTGACACCAAAAACAGGATGCACATACTATAAAAGGCATTTAATGTGGTCATGGGGCAGAAAACAAGAGAGTATAAACAACAGTGACGTGTAGAGAGTCTGCTCACCACAGAGAGCATCCCGTGCAGAGGGGGGACTCTCGGCCTCCCCACTACTGCTGCTGTGTCTCCTCCTTACATGTGGCTTTGTGCGTGCATGTGTGTTTCACATGTGCGTGGGTGGAAAAGTAGTAGGGTTGTCTCCAAAGATGGTATCCCCAGTGAGTGAGAAAGAGATGACAAAAATCAAAAATGTAAGCCTTCTGTACATATGCACATAAAAAAAAAATCAGATGTACAGGATTAACATTTTTGCTTTCAATGTGTTCCCTGGTAAATGTATTACAGCCAACAGAGCCTTGCTATGAGAGTGAAAATGCTACTCGGTTTCCAGCACATTACACTTAATAATTTTACTTGAAATTTACAAAACTGAGCAAGTCAAATCGAAGTAAACCTTATACTGGAGGTTAATCTGCCTAGCCTGTTCCTGACCGTTCTCGTTGCCCATTCTAAGATTGGGAATCACATTGAATGAGATACTGGACCAATGAAGACCAGTGAACTTTACACCAGTTCATTCAGATTTAAATGTTTTTTTATTGATTTTGTGTGTTCTAAACATTTTCTGTGCTGCATTTAGAATAATTTGGGGATTGACATCTTGATTGGTTTCTTTCCTTCAAGCATTTTCTTTCTTACAGTTGATGCAAATCATTCTCCTGTTGGTTCAAACGTGACGTTTTCAGTACTGTATATGTTACAACACATTGGCTGCTGGTGCTCTTATTCTCTCACAGTGGAAGAGGTTTATTTCCTGAAGTCTTTGAGGCATGACTTGTAGATCTTGATTGCTTCACTTAAAGCCTCAGTGGAAGTAGAGGGAATTAAACCAAGGCTTTCATTGTTCTTGCTCAGCGAGATTTAAACTCATGCTGAAGAAAAACATAATGCATGTCTATGTGTCTGGGTTTCTGAATGGTCAACACTAGCAGAACCAGAAATATAATCCTGAGAAAGAATTAATTACTTTGTATGAAAGTTACGTATCTTTATACTTATTGAGACTAAAGTAAAAACCAATGATTTGATGACATTAATAAAAATAATGTACTATTATGCACCAGTACTCTGGTGTCACTCGCTCAATCCATGCCTGTTTGACTGCTTCCTGAAGTTCATGTACAGAAATTTGCTGGAAAAGTCCATACATTTATTCTGTCTGTTAACTAAACTAGCTGATACAAATCGGCACAACTCTTCAGCCAGGTAGGCGAAAGCTAATTAGTGACATGACTGTTTTGTGCACAGGAAGAAACTATAATACATGGCGTATGTTGTCTTAATACTTTTGGCCACCACTGTATATAAATATAAAAATGTTACCAAATATATGTCTTAAAAACAAACTCTGCATTGTGTGTGTGTGAGTGTGTGTGTGTGTGTGTGTGTGTGTGTGGTAGGGGCTTTCTCTTAGAGGATTTCCCCTGATTATACCCACACACACTCGGTACAGGTGTCATCTCCTGTGTGGTCTAGCTAACGGTCAGAGCTGACATGGGTTTAAACCTCAGTCAGAAACTTAATGAACCTACCTTGGCTCTGACTTTGATTTTTAAGAGCTACATAAGATTACACACTGTTATTGAGGAAATTGCCATACATGTACTGGCTGCTATTTTTTTTTGTAGAAACAGTTTTTTTTTAACTGTTGCGCCTGACTTCTTGGAAAAACCAGGCGCAACAGTTAAAAAGGATTATTCACTGAGTATTTCATGCTTATAAGTCATACACAAAAAAGGTCAAGACCCTGTCACAGTGGAACCAGCCGCACATTAACACACATCCACCACTTGGCCCTCCTTCACTCCTGTCTTGTGGGAAAGCCACCTGCAGCAAGTAGATTTAGAGATAGAGCCTGCGGTGGTTCAGAGGCAACAGGTGCACACGTCTCAGTTTTGACACCATAGCTTAGCGAAACACATCCTCACACACATACACGTACACACATCAACATGAAGATGACAGTCCACCACAGCAGAGCACACGCAGTCGCAAATTCACTTCTGTAACTTTTGTAAGGTTTGTTGCAACTAGGCTAATTGTTTGCAAATGTTTGCATGCCCCATGTTTACAGGGTAAAAAAGGAAAATGTTTTTTGGTGCCATCTATGTGTAAAAAAAAAAAAAAAATCAGTTTAAGAAGTTAAAAATTTTAATGTGTGTTTCCTGTGAGCAGACATCCAACCTAAACAAGGGAAAGGAACATTTGCCATGAGCAAAATGACATATAATAATGCTGAGAAGAAAAGCAGGGAAGAAATTAGGAGGAGAGGCAGGAGGACTAGATTTGCTTATATTTTACTTCAAGTAATAAAGACATTTCTGTAAATTTGAAAACACTAAATAAATGCCATTCCATGGTCCCACATGATCTAATGGTAAGGGTATTATTAGGGGCAGGTGTAGCTCAGTGAGTTAACTCTCTAGGTTACTATAATCAGTAGGTGTTGTTCAGTTCTACCAGGCTGCCACTGTACACCCTTGATCAAGGCCTTTAACCCTATCTGACCCCCCAGGCTGGAATATTTAAAGAAAGAATTTCACTGTACAGTAATATTTATGTGACACAATAAAGACTTAACTTAAATGATGAATCTACAGGCTGGCCCAAAAGTTTGGATTCAGAGGCATCATTCCTTATGTGAAAATTTTGTTTGACTTTTCAGTTCAGATTGTTTTAAAACTGGCAATAGAAGATATTCTTATTCTTATTACAATCTCTCTCTCTTACTTCCTCAGCCACATACAGTTTGGACCTAAAGACCAAGATGCAGATAAAATTATTGAGCACCAGACTCAGCGATACTGTAACAGGGAAAACAATGTACAGTAGAGATTTTGTTTTTTTCTCCTGTACATAGTAGAAACGGGGAAAAAATTAATTCAGTAATGTATCATAATTCAGTTTTGTAACAATAAATGTATCAACCCACTGACTCCAAAAGCATTTTAAAAAATGTTTAATGTTCGTATGCTTGGATATAAGGTTGTAAAATGTTGTCATTCCTATATAATAATACTAATACAGGTGACAAACTCTAAACTACTCACACAGCACAGCTGCCCATGTCTATTTATACATATAATAAAACTGCAACGTTGGTTTGTCTGTACATTGAAGATATTGGCAGTAACGGAATTTGTGGGACGTAAAATGAGTAATAGAACACATCAAGATGTTTTTTGGGATTTTTTGGTCTGTTTGTGCAAACATCATGTAAACACTACTGAACGAATTTTAACTTTAAGTTTTTTCATTTTAAGTGTATTTGGCGGAGCTTGAAGTAACACACAGTATAGACTTTTTTTTCATGGCAATCGGTCCACGGGAAGAGAAGATATGCTACTTTGAAATTTAAATGGATCAAGGATAAATGGCCTCCCTTATATCATTTAAAAAAATCATCCTCAGATGGTGCTGTACATTTTTTAACTATGCACTTGTGTATGATTTGCACATGAGTGTGCAAAATGCACGATCTCACACCTTCGTTCCACGCACTTCAGTGTAACAAGTAAAAATTTTAGTTCAACAAACGAAATTCAACAAAGTTGAACAAAATTCAACAGATGGCATTGGACATTTTAAAAAACGTGCTTATGCAATTAAATTCCACGCAAATTTTTCCACACAAAGTTGCGGGCACACCTAGTTATTTTAGTTTGTTATAAGTTATAAGTTTGTTTCAAATTGAGAAAATTTACTAGAAAAAAAAATCTGGATATTTATAAAATCACAGTTCTTATAGAATCGCAATACAAAATGAATCCTTATCTAAGTATTGTGATAATATTGTATCGGGTGATCCCCGGTGACTCCCATCCCTACTTCTTAGTAATGCGGCACAACAAGCACTTTCTGAATCATTATATTAATCATTATTATATAATTTATATCATCACAAAAAAAGTTTAAAGTGCATATCCTTTTATAATTGATTGGTTGTCTGGTTTGTAGACTAAGGGGTTCTTCTGTCTAAGGTTTTCAGCTCCTGCAAGCATACCTCAGTCTCAGTAGTCTTTCTGAGAAATACCACAGAACACAGATACAGCCAGAGCCAAAGCAGCATGTCATTGTAGTTTTAGGGGAAAAAAAATAGTTCCAATATTGATAATATCTTAAACGGGTAAACACATTTTCTTTGGCATTTGATTTTCAAATATCTTAATAACTAGTCTGTTTTATTAGTTAGTTCATTGCTTCTGTTTGTTATAGTTTTTATTTTTCACAGTGATTTACTGGTATGCTTTGAGCTGTGATGAGGTTCAGGAAGCTAGAGTACAGAGCATTTCCAGTTAACTCACTTAAAATTTTGAACTTTTGCCCTCTGGAACTCATTTTGCAGGACATAACATTTTCAGTTTAACGTAAAAATCATCACATCACAGATCCATTAGTATCAATTATATCAACCATTAGTATCATTTATTAACATCTCAACTTTATTACTTTGTCTGAATGTGTGGTAGAGTTATTAACAACACCAATCATCATACTCTCATCATCACTGTTGTTTTTAACAACAATAATCATACTCAACATCATCATCTTCATCATTTCTAAAGCATTGTTATATGACATGTTTGTTGTGTTCGGCTTTGTGTCAGAGGCCGAATCTACAGACGCTAGTGACTGGCCTCAAAGTGTACAGCATTTTGGTCAAAGTGGCCTGTCTACAGGAATGCCACAAGTCTACCAAAGGCATGATGAGTGCAGCTGAGCCCCTGTACACACAATACAGTCTCAGACCTTTGTTTCTGCAGTCATTTAAAATGAATGCCATTAACAATTTAGCACGTGATTTCTTCTAGTTACAATGAAGGCTATCCTATAATTTTATCAACACAGTTCTGTGATAAAGCACTCACATCATATTATTAAAGACAAACTGCTGTGTCCTACTATTAGGATGTACCTAAGGCATCCCTAACTAGCTGGAAGTTACAGTATATACAGTTAGAGTACACAGGACAGTACATAGTAATCAGTACTTTTGCATTTTGCAAGTATAGTATATATCTTAATGGTGCCCAGATTGGAAAGAGAGGAATCCCAACGCCTCATCTAACCAGTGTGCAGCCATGCCTACTCTTAAAACAAGGCTTAAATCTTATGAATTCAGAAGATCTCAAGATCCCAAATCTCAGTGAAGTGAGTTTTCACCTTTTCAATTCAATTCAATTCAATTTAATTCAATTCAATTCAATTCAATTCAATTTTATTTGTGTAGTGCTTCTAACAATGGTCATTGTCCCCCCCAAAAATAGAAATGAGTATGAAATGTGTGAGAAAATGTTTATGAATCAAAAGATTGTGCCTGATGAGCCAGCTGAAGAGGAAAAACTTCCAGACATGGCAGTAAAAAGAAACCTTGAGAGGAACCAGACTCACAGGAAACCCATCCTCATTTGTGTGATAATGAATAGGCAACAGCCAAAATACAAAAAAGAAGAAGAAGAAGAAGAAGAAGGGATTGTTTTGCATACATACTGTGTTAGAAGGCTGGTTGTTCTGTATAACAGGAGATGTATTTAAGTTAAAGCTCAGGTAGCAAACTATATACTGTAGGAAATTCCAGCCCTGAGCTATCGAGTGATTGCAGTCACAAGTCCTTAGAGAACAGCTGTCTGGATCAGTCGAGGCCAGGACCGTCTTTATGGTAAAATCCCCAGTCACCACGCGCATCCAGAGAAGACCACACATGCCATGAGCTCTCCAGCCAGACGTGGGGCAACAGGATGAGTCAGTTAGGTCCAGAGGGACCTACTGTAAAAACCACTAGGGGGCAGCTCTGACATATGTTTTCATGGATGAACCAAAAGTCTTGTTTTTGGATTTCGTGTATAATTTAATGTTAATGTATATTACAGTTACATCTGAAAACAGACATCTTTATGGCTTTGTACATATTTGCACAGTGCAGTGTGAAAAGCAGGGGAAAACCACAAAACTGCACCCCCGTAGTGAATTGAACAGTGCACCACACTGCAATGTGCTTCTTAACTCTTAACATTTGACATTTACGCTTTCTGAGCTCCCACCACACAAGACGTGAAATAAAAAGGTAAGAAAACCGCAGTACAATAATCTGTGTCTGTGTGTGTGTGTGTTTGCACACAGCAAATATATTTATATAACTGTAATATTAATATATATTATAGCAATACACAAAACCACATCCTCAATTTTGCCAATTTATTGCAAGCCGGGCTTCATGATAGAGAACAGGAGCCCCACTCCGATGTGTAACTCGGATGTCTTTGCAATTTCTGAAAGAGACATTATGGTCATGCTCCAGGTAAAGTTATGTCAAACAAAGCAGATGAATCACTTAATCTGCAAATAAACCTTCAAAATGTTTATAACCACATGCTGTTCCTTAACAACCACTGATTAAGAGGGGAAAAAAGGAGAGAAGTATAAATCACAAGGCTTTCTTTGCAAACACACTTTGCTTAGGGTTATTTTTTGTTTTCTGTTTTATTTTAGTGATGGTACAGTAGCACACTGTGATCTTACTGAAGCAAATGAAATGTCCAAAACAGAAAAGACAGAAAATTGTGGTTTGTTAAAGAAACTCTTCCAGGGAGAATTGAGCTAATGATAGTTACTGGGGCTGACAATTCAAGGGGAAAGTTCGATGTTTTGGTGTGTCAGTGAATACACAGCGGCATGTGCTGATATAAGAGGAGTGATCTTGTATAACTGCTTATCAGGTCTGGGGGTTTTAAGTGTTTGTTTGTTTGTTTTTTCTTTTTATACTGGTCAAACAGAATGTAGTGATGAAATGACCACACACATAAGTATTCGAGTATCAGATCGCTTTTAACCTTTCTGAAGACACACTAAATATTTCTGCTGCAGTTAGAGTACAGACACTTTCTCAACACTAAAAGAGACTTTCTCACCAAACTGTGGAAAAGTTATTTATTGCATGATGGCATTAGGAAGAAAAAAAAGTTTTAATTTCTATAATTTGATAAAAAGGAAAAAGGAAAGAACAAACATCAGTGCAGATGGTTCAAGAAGGAAATGGTGGAACACCAGTCATCATGAGGGGGCGTTTTCAGTGAAATATAGGGTTCAAATGAGACACCTTCATGGGAAGCCCCTTGAATGGAAAATTCATGTGCACTTGTATGCTATAATACACCACACTGTAGCAATGTTGACACTAATTTCTGTTGCTCACAACATGCTTAGTTTGGGTCTTTTAAGAGCGTACTTAAATTTGAAAGCACCCTTAATGGAATTGCAGGTTGTGTGCCAAAAAATTGCAAGGGAAAGTGTTAAAGGCACTTATTATTATTATTATTATTATTATTATTATTATTATTATTATTATTATTATTAATTTGGTAACCCCACAGTCACTGATTTGCTCTTTCTCACTCTTGCTATTGTAACCCTGTAGGACTGAAGTTTAGTCATACAATTTTACCCAATTTTTACTGCTGTATAAATGTTGGGGAATTTGTTCTCATTCTCATTTACAGTTTTTGAAGCCAGGTCAATACTCTCATCAGATCTAACAGAACAAAGTTTTAATGTGAGTCTGAGTGTTTGATTGTGTTTTGGTGCTTTTGGGAAAATGTAAAATGAAAAACAGTTGTAATGAGTAATACTCGCATGGAGGGATCTCCTTTGCCATTATACTGAAATTTCAGTCTCATAACACAATACACAGCATGACAAGCAATCTCTGCTATATCTATCTGATATCACTCAAATGAGGATGGGTTCCCTGTTGAGTCTGGTTCCCCTCAAGGATTCTTCCTATTGGCATTTCAGGGAGTTTTTCCTTGCCATCATCATACCTAGCTTACTCATCAGGGACAATCTGATCATTATAACGTATAGATTTTTTTTAATTTATGTCCATTTTTATTTTTGTAAAGGTGCTTTGCAACATTCTTAATTGTTAAAAGCACTAATTGAATTGAGTTGAATAGTGAAATTTTAACATAATATTTTGCTTTGTCGTGCATTTCCCCCAAATGCTTGTTTTAAAATGATTGGCATCTCTACAATTATTTGGTATTGCTTTAACAATACAAACTTATGCTTCATTCACGTTCTGTAGTATAAGATTGGAGATATTTATATACAGTTCTAGAAACTGCTTCAGAGCTCATATTCGAACTCTAACTCTTACTTTGGTACATTTAAACTTTCCCATAATTGACATTTTGTGTTTATATCCTTTCGATTGGAGGAATCATGAACATTTCTTCTCTAGCTATGGGAGCAAAACTGTCCAAAATCTCTGGGTGTGAGATGACATACCTTCTTAAGCGTTTTAATCATAAAGACTCTAGCCAGTCTTTGGGGGTCTGTAATCTTATGTATGTGTAAGAGGGCAACTAGTTTTTTCCTCCGAGTGCCCTTTGATGCAGGATGAGCAGCAGATTAAACGATGTGTCACATTTTCCAGTTTGTTTCCAGGGTGTGTTTTGACAGGTTATCAAATTGGGGGGAAAGGAGCGAGGGGGAATGTTGTGGCTTTTTGTGCCTTTTTGGATGTTTTGATTACAGTATAGGTGGTGGGTCTTGAAATTTTGATCCAATAATCCAGGGAGGTTGGCAAAAGCTTGGTGTCCAGGCTGATCCACAATGGGACCATTTACGCTTCCAACAGACTCAGAACCCGATTTAGAACCATCAGGTCCCGATTTTGTAATTACAGGCTACAACATTATTTGCAAAGGACAATTGACACTAAGTTTACTATTATAAATGGTGGTAATATGGTGGTACTCGGTTAGAGATTGGAAGGTCGTGAGGTTTCAATGCCCCTAGATACCACTCTTGTTTTTTTTTTTCTTTTTAACTCAGAGAAAAAGAGAAACCGCTAACTAGCTGAATCAAATTTAAAAGCACAGGGTATACATTTTAATTGCATAGATTACAGGTTTTGTAATCTATGAAAAACCCTACATAACAAATGTAAGTTAACAAATGTGTCTGTTTTAGCAAGGTACAACTCACAAATTATTCACAAAGGTTAGAAAGGCTAACAGTAATTAATGAATAGAAACATACAGTATAGTGGTGTTGCATAAATCCTAGTAGGGTTGCATAAAACAGGCTGGAAGCAAGTGGTTTCAAGAATCAATGAAAGGTGAAATAATTGTGTTTATGATGGTTACTGCATAACATTAAAATGAGTGTCTACATATCTCTTCTCTTTCCCAGGTTTTTTGCAGATACAGTAGGAAACCTGAGCTTCCTGCCTAAAGTCTTGAGCAACAGAGGAGAGGGTCTTACAGCGTAGTCTTACTGCATGTCTTTACACTAAGGTCAGTGTCACTGGGCCCCTCAAAGTGGAAAAAAAAAACACTATTTCCTGTACATGTTTTCAGCTGTTATTTATTTTGTGGTGGCAGTGGAGGGGCAACTGTTGGCGGGTGGTTATTCACTGAACTTATAGGGTATATTCACTATAACAACAGCATCTAGTTGCATTAGTAAAAACAAAAAGAATACTCATTAATTAGCCTTTGTTTTAGAGAAGAGTTAATGAAGAGTTTTTTCAATGCCCAGAACTTGTGCCTGCATCATGTGACTAGCCTCGCCCTGGCACACGTACATAGAGGTAACACTTCGCACCATGTTTTTGTTGTGGGGCTTTGAGGAGGTGATATTAGTCATGTTCATGCTTGTGAGTTACCCCCTTCTAAAACCATATCCTAGCACAGATGCAGGAATAAAACTGTCTTTTCCTTACTTAAAGCACTGCCTTGTAAGTTCTGTCCCATTTATTAACACCCAGTGTAGATTTACATCAGCACACTACCTAACCACTCACTAAGTACACAAGCCTAAAAATTTTAGCTATAGCATAAAAGATGTAACAGCTCAGTTATAGTTAGTAAAGGCCAGCTCATAACTAAAGCTTTTGTAAAGTGTCTTTTAGTAGCACGTCTATTTTTAACCACTGTTTAAATCCACACCAGCTGCACGACACACTGTACAAGCACATGCACATCCAGGCTGCTAAGTTTTTTTTTTAAGTGCATGCAAATAAAGCATAATATCTGTAGAGACCCAATTGAATCTTTATAAAAAATATATATACTGTACAAAAAGTAAGGATATATTCACATATTTGTCAGTTTAGCTAATAGTAATGACATTCTCCTTAGATGCTATACTTTCATTTTCCTTCTCTCGTAACTTTTCATTTATGCTTTTTGTTCCTCGCTGCTCTCCAAAGATAAAGTACTAATACTACTACTAATATAATATGCAATTTTCATTCTGTTTGTTCATATAGGTTGTGCTTGCATGTCTGTATGCATAAAATACTTTTCAGTATGTTGCTAACCAAAGAGCTATACAAAGCTGATATCCCCCCATACCAAATTTCCATTCTCTCATCTTCCTCCCACACAAACACACAAATGCATACACAAGAATATGAATCTCATCTCAAACAGATGTTGCAGAGAGAAGGCATATTCTAAAGCAACACTGATATCTACTTTTGTATTCTTTATTGAAATCAGTTAAAGTTCAAACACAGATCATATAATTGTTCAACATAGAATGTTATAGGTAAATACACATTATTCTTTATATAGACTATACAGACATTTGAAATTGCTTTACATAATAAATACCAATTCAGTGTTTTTCTGCTAGAAATAAACGGTTGATCCTGACAGGAGTGAATTTATTAAGTGCTGCACTACAATAAATATGTCCTGCTTTGGTTTGTTTTTGGTCACCTGCATTTATTCTGTTTAATTCCCATTTAGTGACTTTGGAGCAGTTTGTGCTAGGAGTGCAAGAGTGTCAAGACCGAACGAAGACCAAGCCTTATTAAAGAAGGTATGTGTGAAAAAAAAAAAACAGGTTTCCATTTATCTGCTCACGGCATCTAACGCCACTCTGCTCTTCTTCCGACTCATTACACAGAGTCTATGGAAAGTTCTCAGAAGCGCCACAAACAACTTCTTGTGCCCACAATTGACAGCTCGGGGTTTTGTCATTGAGTTTTTGGGTAGTGGAAAAAAAAAATTCAGAGAAGCAGTGTTGACCAGACAAAATTTTGGATGTGTGTCTGTATACGTTTTAAGGGACAAAGGTCTTGATTCTTTTTTTCTACAGTATACCTTTATCATAACTATCACTTCTTTACATTTCGTCTGCAATGTTTGGTACAGTATTAGAACTAAAGCTTTTTGACTAAGCAGCTGTGTGGACATAAGAAAACCACTTGTTAGTCAGACTAATCATAAAAAAAAGGCTGCAAATGGTAGTAAGCATAAAAATTGGACTTTGAAGAATTGGAAACGGTCATGTGATCTGATGAGTCCAGGTTGACTCATTGCCAGTGTGATCACTGTGTCAGGGTAAGAAAGGAAATCCATGAAGTGATGCACCCATCATGCATAGTGGCCACTGTACAAGCCTCTGGAGGCACAGGTACATTCAGGGATGACAAAGCCAAGATCTTTTTTGCTCAAATTGTAAAAGAGTGGTGCTCAGGAAAACAGAAATAATTCTTTCTAATACAAGATACAATGCCATGGTGAATGTGTGCCATAATCAAAGCTCAAGGCAGTCCAGAGTTTAGGCCTTTTTTTGGCCATCCAGTGTATTAGGTTATTATGGGATAACAAAAAATAAGGATGTTTTGCAAAAGTAATATCATCATAGTGGTTAGCTAATAGTGGTTAGCTTCTGTTAAACTGGCACAGATTAAAATAAGCTGCTAAAATTCAGTACAGCATATATAATACTGCTTTTGAATGATCTCATACGTGGAAAGTCGGAACTTCTGTTTTATATGTTTTTAGATCCATGTGTTCAACCTACAAGGTGTGAAAAACATGGGTGTCCTTAAGTTCATCTTTTAATGACAATCTATCCAAAGTTAGTGATATGAATGATAAAAGGAACTTCATCAAAACAGTGTGTAGTCAGTGTTCGAGATTTAACAAGCAAATATATTTGTATGTTGATTGATCTAAAGCAAATATGAATATACCTATACAGTGTGATTCATCTAAGAGGTAAGAAGTGCATTTTTGTTTACTGTTGCTGCTATAAGTGTTCATGATGATATGATGTCATGTGGTGAAGCCTGGGTAAATATGACCTGACTTTCTGAATAGGAATTCATAATTGAGAGGTCTTTCTTTTTTTCTTTCTTTCTTTATTGATTGATTGATTGGGGTAGGGTCTTGGTGGGCTCCATAGTTACTGTATAAGCATAGGTTCAACACCCCATATCCCTGAACTTTGCAGGAATTACACTATCCATAACAATAACCATTAATCATGAGCCATATGAACGATATCTGACAAGCAAAAAAAGAAACTTTTGCATTAAAGGTGAAGAATATCTGGAGTCCATAACAACGTGGTTTGACAACCTTGGAGAATTCAAGTGGCCTTTCTCACCCAACATCGGTGCCTGATCTCACTAATCCTCTTGTTGCTGAATGGGCAAATCCACAAATCCCCACAGTCATGCTCTAAAAGCTTGTGGAAAGCCTTCTCAGAAGGGTGGAGAAGTGGGATAAATCTGGTATAGCATGTTCAAGAATGGATGATAGGGATGATAGGAAGACTATTCACCATGGATCAGCTGAGTGATTGTGCGTAGGGGTGACAGGCTTGGACAGCAGGTACTGCAGATGCCTCACTGCTCCATCATACTGACTAAGGCTGAATATCTGGTAGTCTTTTGAGTAAGACAGGTGAGTTCACTTCATTCACTAAATAGATTTTTTAGAGTCCTACAATATTTGGTTAACTTGTGTGATTTGCCCGATCCTGCTGCTGGATATTTGTACTAATTTATAATATATAAGCATGTGTTTAAAAAAAAGTATTTTTTAGCAATTCCTCTAATTGCTCTAATAGTATTGAAATGCTGGAAATACCCAGTTCTAACTGAACATGAATAAACATGACACTTTGAATTCAGAGGAAAGGTAAACCTCAAGGATTCACTGAGTCAAGAGGCATGGCTTAGGTTCTGTATAAATGCAGTTGCAAGAAGGTTTTGCACACCTAACAGATTAAGTATTTACAGAATTAAGACATTAGGAATTTGCAGGACTAACAGGTCAAGAAATTGACAGACGAAATAAAAAGAAAAAATCTAAAGCTGATTGAAAAGCTGCTCTGCTGAATGAAAGAGAATCCAATCTAAGTCACTATTTCAGTGTTAGACGTAGGAGTAAATTCTTTAAAATCACATACAGATAAACAGGTAATAATAATCATAATAATTATGAATTCCATTATGGCTAAATATGAAAGGGTAGAAATTTTCTACATTATAGTTTTGTGGTTTGCAGTGCCAAAGAGTGTCAGCAGGAACTGAACAATACGAATGATTCAGTGCACGGCTGTGATGAATACTAACTAGTGGCTCAGTCAAAGATGGTTGCTGCCATTGTGGAGTTTTGCATGTATTTATGTAGGTTTTCCCCTGAATTCCCTGGTTTCTCCCTAATTTCCCAAAACACTGGTTTGTGGATATTATAAACACACACACAAATGTACTGATTAAAGTCACAATACGGATACTGCCCCCCCAAAAAAGAGAGAAAAAGAAGTAACCACCTTGATTTAACTGAGAAAATAGGTAACAGCCTTTGATTGAATAGTTTCCCCAATGATTAATCAGCTGGCTACGTCATTTAACCCTAACTGATGCAATTCAATTCATCGTTTGTATAGCGCTTTTAACAATTGACATTGTCGCAAAGGAACTTTACACAATTAAAATAATTATTGATGTTTGTATGAAATGTGACTGTGTATGATTCAAAATGATCAGATTGTCTTTGTGGAAAAGTGGAACCATCCCCAGTCACCATCCCGCATCCCAAGCAGTCCACACAGGGCATCCATGCGACAAGATCTCCAACCAGAAACGTAACACCAGGACGAGTCAGACAGGTTCAGAGGGCAGAGGGTGTCTGGATCACTGGCAAGTCAGGAGCTACATGTATAGCTTGACAGAGAGACAGGAAGAGGGAAAGAGAGAAAGGGAGAGAGGAGAAGAGAAGGAGAGATGGTAGAGTAGTGCAGAGTACAAGCAGGGACTCAAGCAGGACTAACTATGGCACCATAACTAAAAGGGAGAGCCAGAAGGAAACACAGACATGGCTCCCTGAGATGTAAAGTGACCAGTCACTTCACCATCAACAAACCTGAGTGATGAGTGAGAGTGGGGAAGGCAGCATCTAAACATACCAGTTCACCAGAATACTCTACATCCATGAGTCCCCCAGATCTGCTCTTTTACCTAAGACTAATCTATTTACAAAAATGCTTGGCTAAATAAATAGGTTTTTAGCCTAGACATAAACACTGAGACTGTGTCTGAGTTCCGAACATTAATTGGAAGACTATTCCATAACTTTGGGGCTTTGTAAGAAAAAGCTCTACACCCAGCTATAATTTTCATAATATGTAGTACTGACAAGCAGCCTGAATCCTTTGATCGCAGTAGGTGTGGCATATCCTGCAGTGAGTAGCTTCTAAATCAACCATGTCATGTTTAGTTCATTTCTAAATCAACCATGTCAGAAGACATACCCAGTGGTTGTGGCAAAGATGTTACTCTGATACAGAAGGGTCAAAGTATTGTCTTGCCTCATGAAAAGAAAAAACTAAGGAGATTGCTGAAACCCTGAAAAATGCATTGTTAAAATCTGGAAGGATAGTGGTAAACCATCATCTTTGAGGAAGGAATGTGGGCGGGAAAAGATCCTGGATGAGCGTGATAGGGGGATCACTTAAACATTTAGTGAAATCAAATTGTTAAAACAAAAAAAAACAACAACCGAAGAGGTTAGAACTATGTTTAATGGTGAATGTAAGAGCATTTCCACAAACACAATGCAAAGAGAACTTGAGGGATTGGGATTTAACAGCTGTGTAGCTGGTCATGTAGTTTGATGAGTCAATATTTACCCTGTTCCAGAGTGATGGGTGCATCAGTGTAAGAAGAGAGGCAGATAAAGTGATGTACTCATCATGACTATTACCCACTGTACAAGCCTGTGGGGGGATTGTTGTGATCCTGGGTTGCTTCTGTTGGTCAGGTGTAGGTTCAGCAATGTTAAATATGGCCTACAAATAAGATCAGCTGACTTTAGTATATGAACATACTAATTACCATGTTTTAATATCAATGGAATTTTTTCTTCCCTGATGGCATGGCCATATACCAAGATAAAAATGTTAGGATTCATTATGCTCAAATTGTGAAAGAGTGATTCAGGAAGCATGAGACATACTTTTCACATATGGCCACTACAGATTCCAAGCCTCTCAAGGCTCCCCATGCCCATTAGCACAGGCCATGTAAAGCCACACCTCGAGGTGCCAAAACTGTCATGGTGGCACAAGGGAAACCCAAGACCTACAGGGGGTTGGACAATGAAACTGAAACACCTGGTTTTAGACCACAATAATTCATTAGTATGGTGTAGGGCCTGTACAGTGGCCAGAGGGATTTTGAGCCACTCTTCTTGCAGAATAGTGGCCAGGTCACTACATGATGCTGGTGGAGGAAAGCATTTCCTGACTCACTCCTCCAAAACACCCCAAAGTGGCTTAATAATATTTAGATCTGGTGACTGTGCAGGCCATGGGAGATGTTCGACTTCACTTTCATGTTCCTCAAACCAATCTATCACCAGTCTTGCTGTTTGTATTGGTGCATTATCATCCTGATACATGGCACCGCCTTCAGGATACAATGTTTGAACCACTGTGTGCACATGGTCCTCCAGAATGGTTCGGTAGTCCTTGGCAGTGACGCGCCCATCTAGAACAAGTATTGGCCCAGGGGAATGCCATGATATTGCAGCCCAAACCATCACTGATCCACCCCCATGCTTCACTCTGGGCATGTAACAGTCTGGGTGGTACGCTTTTTTAGGACTTTTCTGTAACCCTCCCGGATGTGGGAAAGACAGTGAAGGTGGACTCATCAGAGAACAATACATATTTCACCATTGAAACTAACGTTTGGCATTGACACAATTGGCATGAAGTTTTGGCTATAGCAACACGGCCATATAAAGGTTTGGCCAGTGACCCTATGGAGCTCCTGACGAACAGTTTTGGTGGAAACAGGAGAGTTGAGGTGCACATGTAATTCTACAGTGAGTTGGGCAGCTGTGGTTTTATGTTTTTTGGATGCAATCCAGGTTAGCACCCGGACATCCCTTTCAGGCAGCTTCCTCTTGGGTCCACAGTTACTCCTAGATGTGGTTCGTCCTTCTTGGTGGTATGCTGACATTACCCTGGATACTGTGGCTCTTGATACATCACAAAGATGTACTTTCTGTCTTGGCCACAGATGCGCCAGTGAAACGTGCACCAACAATTTGTCCTCTTTTGAACTCTGATACAGTATGTCACCCATAATGTTGTGTGCATTGCAATATTTTAAGCAAAACTGTGCTGTTACTCTGCTCTTACTGGTGGAATTTGCAATTAATGAATATTGGACACCAGGTCAAATTTAGCCATGAAACCTCCAACACTAAATTGGCCAGTGTTTCAGTTTCATTGTCCAACCCCTGTAGGTGCTGTTATGGCTGATTGGTGTGTATTATGCTGCTATCAAATCACTATGTAACCCGCCTGTACTTAATGCATTTCCCCAACTTTTAATAACTACATTTAGTTTATAATTTTTTGACTGCTTAACATGGCAGTTACTTGACAAGTGTGCAGTTAAGCTGTATGCTCCTGAAAGCTAATCAGTTTTGTAAAAAGTTCTATGTTTACATGTAATTCCTTTTAATGATGCATTAAACCAAAACAGTTATGAAACTTTCTGACTAGATGTGGAAAAAGGGTGGGTGTAGGGTGGTCCTTTTCAGTCCAGTGTTGTGAAAAATATTCTTGTGGTTCAAACCCTGTAGAATTGGTTTCTGACACTCTCAGTTTCTTTTTATTGTGTCTTGCTCTGTATTTAGTCAAGCCCAAAAAGAGGTTAATGCATTTTGATAAGCAATTCTGGTCATGCTTATATCTGTATCATTTTCTGGTTTTGTGCAAGAAGAAGAGCAGTAAAGTGTGAGAAAGAAGCACACATTTGTAACTAACTGACTAGTTCAGTTTAATAACTATTATACACAATAGTATAATAATTTCTCACTAAGTAACTTAGTGTTTGCCATTTAGCAAAATTTAAGTACTACATACTGTATCTGACAAGAGTAAACTACTAAGAAGAATGTAAAGCATATAATAATAAAAAAAACTTCTAATTGTTTTTTTTGTCACTCAGTTTATGTATGTTCATGTATGTTTATATGAAAAACATATATAAGAAAAAATAATAATTCCAAAAAAAAAAAAAAAAAATCCCAGCATTTTATGTTGATATTTGTGTGCCTTTTCTTTGTTGCCATTATATTATTGTGCATTCATCAGGTTAAACTGTTTAATACCTTTATCTGTATGCTGTTGTAACGTTGCTGCTGTTTGCAGCATTATTAGCTAGTCACATCATTTTGGAACATTTTTCATCACAGAGATGAGTGAAGATTATGTACATACAGTATGGCTTGAGGTTGAAAAACTCCAAACTGTGTCAGATAAATATGAAGTCTCTGGTGTTCAGTTTGACACAAGTAATCACCAAGGATTTATGCACACTTTAAACAAGCTGTCCCAGGCCCACACATATGGCAGGTCCTACACAGCTGTGTCAGATTAAAGAGAAAGTTCCCAGGTCCCAGAAAGTTTGCTCAGTTGCTCAGTTACTCAGAATAGTCAGCAGTTAACTGAGGTACAGGGACACAGGTTACGCTATTCCTCTCTGTCCACTCAGAAAACACCAAACACCATACTCAGTGTTGCTGCTGCTGTTGTTGTTTTGTTTCCGACCAGCTCTTTGATGCTATGCAGTGGTTAGTTCTCACTTGTCTAAGTCGAGTGGAGATATTAACCTGCGATATTTTTTTCCACTCCCTTTTGTCTTCTGCACAGCATCCTGCTGTCACTGACCTTAAACCACTAGAAACATGTTCCATTCGATCACAGACCTGAACAAATACCCTCTTTCATAGCAAATAAATTTTAGCTATGCTGTTTGTTACAGTTAATTCTGAATAATGGAGTTAAATACTAAATAACAGTATGTTTTTTTATTCACTTCATTTTTAAAGGTTTAATCTTTTTAGTGACTTTAGCCTGCAATTATCATTATAGTTGTTTGATATATTTGTACCATTCACGCTTCAAGAAAAAAAATCATGCTTCAAATGTGTAACAAAATACTGTGCAAATGTCTTATCTTTTTGCATTAAATTAAACTACCCTGCCTAGCCAAAAAAGTAATGATTTCAGAAGGCTACAATTATTTGGCTTCATCAAGCAAAGAAAACAACTAGGGAGATTACTGGGACTAGATTAAGAACCCTTCAACACATTATCAAAACCTGAAATGGAGGGATGGTGGATCCTGGAAGGATAGTGCTGAACTGTCAACTCTGTGGAAGAAATGTGGTCAGAAAAAAAAAAATCATGAATGGAGATCACTTAAACACTTGGTAAAGTTGCATGGGGAAAAAAACAACAATAAAAAACATACTTATGTTTAATAGTGAAAGTAAGAGCATTTGCATACGCATACAATGTAATGAGAACTCACAAGACTGGGACTGGCCATAAGAAAACCACTAGTTAATGAAAAATAATAATAATTAGGGCTTCAATTTGCTAAGGAGCATGCAAACTGGACTGTGGAGCAATGGAAAAGGTCATGTGGTCTGATGAATTTAGATTGACAATATTCGAGAGTAATTGGTGCATCAGAAGGGGGAGAACATATAAGTGATGCACGATTCATGCATAGTGCCCACTGTCTCTAGAGGTAGTGATATAATCTGTGGTTGCTTCAGTTAGTCAGGTCTAGACTCAGAAACATTATGTGGCAATAAAATTGAAATCAGCTGGTGATCTGAATTTACTGAATGATCAGGTTATTACATCAGTGGAGTTTTTCTTTCCTGATGACACAGGACTATATTCCAGGACTCAAATTATGAACCAGTGGTTCTGGGATCATGAGGAATCATTTTCACACATAGCTCACTTTGTGTCTTAAGAAACAAACAAACAAAAAAACATTCCTGTGAAACTGGGCAGGTACAGGAAATTGACTAAATATGAAAGGATGACAAGAAATGACAGGAAATGGACAAAAAATGTCATTGGGAAGTCTGGATAACTACTACTCAATATTCAATTAAAAATGCAAGAAAGTCTGGCTTTTTGGAAGCAGTCTATGAGGAAATGAGGGACTCAAGACTTTTTCATAGTGCTGTAGACCTAATGTTGTTTGAAAATACGTGAAGAATCATGACTTATTAACCATACAAACCAACATCACCACTTTCTTTTGTTAGCAGCAACCATGCCACAATCAAAGTCACTTTACAGTTTATTCCAGATTAGAAGCAGAGAAATAACTTATTATCACTTAGACCACACCTTCAATTGTAATGACAATAACCATCACACAGAAAATGATTGCAGCTATACTTCTGATTAAACATCTTCCTAGCCAGTCCTTACCACTTTATGACTCTTCACAAACAAGTAGACGACACAGAGAGCATGTGACAGAATGTGAGTACCAATAACGGGTATTGATTACAGTTCCTTTAGCCCTCAGCACGCATACACATAGCGTGTGGTTTGTGGTTTGACCAGTTGTTCACAATTAGTTGTTACTAAATACGGCAGCAGACTTATCAGCACACTCCCGTGTACAGAAGCAGTCCAAAGCTGAGAGGACAGTGGCTTTGACACCAGCCTGTCAGTATGCAATCAGTGGTGTGTTTGCCATTCTTCTAAAGCTAACATGGCCTCTCTGTGCACAAAAAAACATGTCTTTGGTGGCAAAAATAACTCTATAATTAGGACCACATGCTTTTTCATTTTCTCTTAACCTTAAGCGATTGTTCTAGTGATCACCAGGGTAGCATGTATATTTTTATGGGTCAGTTTCATGAATTTTCCATGACCTAGTCTTAGACTTTAGTTGGTGACAAAAATATTTCTTATGGGTTAAGTATACTTCAATGCTTGTAGAGTGTGTGTATATCGTGTAATGATGTGAGTGCTACAGTATATGGTAATTTGTTGGAGAATTGCATTTACTAGAATTTAATTAAAGCCAATAAGCTGTTGCGAAAACAAGTGGCTGTTCAGCAATATAACATATTCACTCACAAAAGAGAAGCAGCGTGGATCAGGAGGGTGTGAGTCATTAGTGACACAGCCAGACCAAAGATAAGTGTTACAAGGTCTGACTTTCTCTGCACACATACAGTATTGTGAAACAGTCATCACATCTACAGAAAATCTGTGGAGCAGAGATTCTATATTCAGTTCACCTTCTACACTCAGTTTACCGCTAATTATATGTACCAAGAAATTATATATTCATGTGAGTAGGATGGGGTCAGAGCGCAGGGTCAGCCATAATACACGCCCCGGGAGCAGACAGGTTAAGGGCCTTGCTCAAGGGCCCAACAACAGCAACCTCATGGATTTTCTGGTCAGCTAGAAATGATCATGACAGTTCACCTTCGTCATTACAAGAGACTTTTATCTGACTTTAATGTGAACGCGTCTGTTCTTTGAAATAGCTTGCATGTGCACATAAATACATCCTTGTAATTTCAAGAAAAAATTGGGATGCATAACTTGAGACCTGGAGCTATGGGGGCATAGTGGTTAACATTGTGGGCTTGATACCTCTAGGGTTGAGATTCCCACATCTGGTCTTTGGAAGGGAGTTTGCATGTTTTCCCCATGCCTGGTGGGTTTCCTCTGGGTATTCCGGTTTTCTCCCACAGTCTAAAGAAATGCAGATTGTATTAATTGGCATTACCAAATTGTCCATATTGTGTGTGTGTGCGTGTGTGTGTGTCCTGTAATGTATTGGCATCGTGTTCATGGTGTATCCTGCATCTAAGTCTCTTGGAATAGGCCCCAGGCCCCATGACACAGTTAGAACTGTATATGATAAAAGCTTTGATTACCATATGAATTAGCCATGACATTGTTTCGATAATCCTCGCTTCCCTATTTCATGAGCTTCCCTACTTACCCTGACACTCATCACTCATCACTAGAACTGGGTCAATCTGTTCTGTCACATCATGCATGTGGAAATGTTCTACTGTGTGTTATACTTTCATTATTAAACATAGGGTTAAGGGGCATAGGGTTTGAGGGTTAAGGGTTTAGCTCAAATGCCCAACAGTGGCAACTTGTTGGAGGTGGGATTTTGACCTGGGACCTTCTGATCAGTAGTCCAGTGCCTTAACCACTGAGCTACTCCTAACACAACCCTTCTGTGTTTTAATAATGTGTTAAACAGACCGTAACCCGATTCCAGCCATTTCAACAAACACCTTAGTTATGTCTTCCAACATGTTTTTTTAAGATGTGAGAAGCTACTCACTGCATCAGTTTAATTAATTAATTAACCCTATTAATCATGAATTCAGATCGCCAGTGTGATGGGTGCATCAGGGTAGGAAGGAGAGAACATAAAAGTGATGCATAGTGCCCACTGTATAATCTCTAGAGGTAGTGATATAATCGGTGGTTGCTGTTTAATCGAATTAATCACTGTAGTAGTTATCCAGTCAAAGGATTTTAAGTATTTGCTTGTTTGAATCCAACTGGATTTTTTTTTTGGTCCATCAGTCTACATACTAGTGTCAGAGGTGCAACATTATTCACAACCACATGTGTTTGTGGCTCTTGGTCCTTGGTGAGCCTGTGTGGTGTTGTGACAGCAATTGTAACAGGAGTGTGTGAGTTTTTTAAGGTGGCCCCTGGGCTTTTAGAATGCGAGTGCTATTGTAGTGAGAGTGTTCTCATTACACTTGTCAATATTAGAGACAGCCTCAGCAACTGAACAGCATGGGTGAAACGTCTTTCTGTCAGGGGTCACTATTCCCGGGAGCATTTACTTCTAATTATAAATCCAATAAATACACACCATTTTTTCCCACCAAGCTTTATGCAAATTATTAGACTGGTCGGTTTATTTTAGGATTTATTTATTTTTTTTTTTTACAGAATTATTTTTTTTCCCCAGAAAAAAGGCTCCAGTAAACATTTTGCTTGTTTTGTTTTATGTGTAATTAGTAAAAAGACTGGTGAAGTTCTTTACCTCTGCATTTAAATCAAGTAATCAGGTAGGCTTTCCCACACAAGGCTGACTTCTTTCATCTTAAGAGACATGAAGATAGCGTGTGATGAGGGGTGCAAGTGGTCAAATATGCCTCATGCTTTTCAAACTCAATATGTCTTGTGAGTCGGCTTTCATCACATATCATTTTAAGTGGTTGAACAAATGCCGAGGTGGTGGAATCCTAAATTAGCTCTTTGTCAAGCAGGGTTGTGGGAAGACTGTAGTAACCCAAGTGACTCATTCAGGACTTACAGAGGAACAAACAGAAGGTGAATGAGTGTGAGTTGAGTAATGCATAATAAGTAGAATGTAACTCCCTCCATTTAAATCAGGGGAGTGTTTTTTTCCCCCCTTTTATTTGAATGGAACAAAGCTGTATTATGAATGCAGTATGTTGTTCACAAAATGATGGATTTTTTCACAGCAGAGAATTTGGGGTTAGCCTTTTATTATTTTTTTTCAATTGGATTGGGTGTCATTGACGATATTGGAGATTTTACCCTGAGCAATCTGTGTACTGATTAAACTTCATGAATAGTTCACACAATTTCATCAAGAATACAATCTTCAGAATATTGTCTGTCTTACCTGTATACAGGATAAAACGGTATAGATGATGATGATGATGATGATGATGATGATGATGATGATTCTGTCTTATAGGGAAGACGATGATCTAGCCATGTTAAATATATAGTTTATAATAGTGTACAAATAAGTGCAACCACATACGAGTTCATCTTTTTTTGATTGAGTCCACTTTTATGTCACAAGAAACTGTAGGACCCTTGAACTCAGCTCAAGTATAGGCAGAAATTTGCATAGTTATTTGCATTGGTTAATGACAGAAAACATGTGTTTTTCAATAATCGTACAGTTTCCCATACAATTTCTTTTTATTCTTGCCACAGTCTAAATGTAGTTCTGTGCGAGTACATTTTGCTTTTTTAATCCACTAGAGGGCATAGTAATCCCTGTAGCCCTCTACAATTGTCTGCTTGTAGATACTAAACTCTGGTTACCTACAGGAATAAAGTTTTTATTTCTTCTGTAAAGTAAAATGAAGACCACTACTTATTACACAGTTGTCCTAGTGCAGTAATTGTGTGCATATTGACAGTAATTTCTTTTTCATTGTCATTGTCTGGACACATTGGGGTTTCTAACCACAACCCACGTCCCTCATTCCCCACTCCCAGCCCGAAAACCAGCATTGAGTTTTCACATCTATGTTATATATAACACTTACATACTGTGAACTAGGATTGAAATATACTGCTTCCTCTTGGTAGTTTATCAATTTCTCCTTCAATGGATAACATTAAGATGTGTGTAAAGATTAAAAAGAATGGCACAATATTTAATATCTTATGAAAAAAAATGTTGTTAGGGTTGTGTGATATAAATGTCTGCATTTTGTGATTTACTTGTTCTGCCAATAGAATTGTTCCTATATAAGTCAAGTATTGTTATTGAAGGGCTGATATTATAGAAGGTTTTAATAAATAACAATGTTAGGGAAAAAGCACAAATGTGTTAAGCACTACAAAATTATTAGAGTAATATAAAGTACAGGCTATTCACCCACAACTTTAACTTGAACTTTAAAATGAAGCAGTGCGTCATGTTCTGGCCAGCACCAGAGAACATTTACATTGGAAATGTTTTTATTATTATTATTATTATTATTAATTTTTTTATATTAACTTCCATGTTTATTATCTGGTTTGTAGTGTGTCAATATTTTTATTCTCATTGTCATAAACTATGTTAAAAACTTTCAAATGCACATAGTGATAAAATTTATATTACCATCTAAATCTATAGCTGGAAAATAAACATATTCAATCTATTTATTTGAGTAAAATGATCAAGGCTGCCATTATACATTTAAAAAACAAAGAAATCACTGTTTTACACAACATAAGGAGAAATTAGAAAAATGCACTAATTCCTAATGTCCGTGGAGACGTTTGATGTCTCTGGGATGGTAGTGTCAATCCAAATTTCTTAGCTTGTCTCTATTTTGTTCCTAAATGTTTATCATTACACTGAGAACCATCTTCAGACCCCTTTAACTCCTCATTTATAGTTGTAAATGAGTCATTGAGACTCATGATGTCCAGTGTGACATCACCCTGCAGGCAAACACCTGGCCATCCAGTCCTTTTTACAGTTGTGTTTTGGTACAAAACCAAATTGGTCTTTGGATCCCTTCCAGGCAGACATCCTAGCAAACCATGAGTTTGATGATGACTTACTTTGCAGACTTCCAGAACAGGTCTGATCTTGCCAGTTTCTACCAAAAGCTGAGAGAAACCGAGCTGGCAAGACTATTAATTGACAATTATGGGTGGTGGCAAGCAGACCAGTTGGGTGGAGGTACTTACACTAAACAGTCATAACATTAGAACGCAACACATAATTCTCAGTATTGTGTAGACTCCCCTTGTGCCACCTGGGCAACTCTGGCCCTTCCTGGCATGACTGCTCAAGATCTCTGAGGTGTATGCTCTTGTATCTGGCACCAGGACATTGGCAGTGAATCCTTTAGGTGATGTGGGTTGCAAGATGTGGCCCCAGTGGATAGGAATTATTTGATCAGAGTAAGATCTTGGGAGTCTGGAATCAGGTCCTAGTCCTTATCAAGCTCAAGTACAGTCCAGTGGGCTGGATCATTGAAAAAAACCCTAAGACCAAAGAGCCTAAAGGATGCCCAGTCTTATCTGCAGAAGACCTGTTTGGCTGCAGGTTTTTTTTTTTTTTTTCAAACAAGGCCAGCACCTAATCTTGGACTTTAATTGACTGTCGAAGTTCATTTCTGATTGGCTACAGTGAAAATCAAGCACTTGCAAAACAAACGCTGAACTATGAACTATGAATATGCAAAGGAAGAATTTCATTGTATGGGGGAAACGTCTTTCTTCTGTGACAATAAACACTAAACAGTAAAACATCTTTAAAACACCCAAAACTTCTTCAAGTCCAATTAGTTAGACAACTCAACATTAAGAAGTTCCTTAATGTTTAAGGACATTTCTTTCTAAGAACTGCTGCCCAGCAGCACAGTATAGGATGTAGAGAAAGGTACTTTAATACCTTTCAAAGAGATTAGAATTTTCATATGTATTGTTTTTGTAAAACTTTACTTTACTTTACTTTACTTTATGTGGACAAAAGTATGTGGACTCCAGACTTTCACACCTGTATGTCCTTGATGAAAAACCCATTCCAAGCCATGGGCATTAATGTGGAGTTTGGGTATCCCTTTGCTGGATTTTGGAATGTGGCTGTGGGGATGTGTGTCTAGTTGGGCACTGATGTAGGGTATTTCACTGTCAGCCACTTGACTTCTTCCAAATCAATTTTGTGCACAGGGGCATCATCATGCTGCTTTAGATTCAGTTGCTGAGTTCCAGTATAATAAAACATTAATCATACAGCATACAAAGACCTCTTAGAGAATTGCATGCTTCCAACTTTGTGGTAATAATTTGGGGAACGCAGTGGTCAGGTGTCCGCATACTTCCGCATACTTTTGCCCATATATTGTATGATAAGTAAGGTAAATAAATAAATGCAAAAATGACCTGTGACCTGAGATCTTTCCAGTGGTTTGATCACCAGTAATTTCATGAGATAGTTATTGTGGTTAATTGAGAATGATACACTGTATGGCCAAAGGTTTTTGGACACCTCAGCATCACATTGTTGGCCCAAATTGTTGTTATAAAGTTGGAGGCAGTCTGCATTCATTTGTATGACGTAGCATTGCAGTTTCTTTTTCCAGCATGATGGGAATGGTAGGAGGAGGAGCTTGGGAAACCAATCTTGGTTCACCGAGATCTGTGTAGAAGGTTGGTGTAGAGTGGGTTGCACAGAGCCCTGATCTCTACCCTAACTAACCCACTACACCAGTTGTTCTCACCTCAGTCCCCAACTTCATTAATGCTTCAGTGGCTGACTGAGCCAATCCCCATAGCCATGTTCCAACATCTGGTGGAACGTCTTCCCAGAAGAGTGGTGGCTGTTATAGCAGCAAAAAGAGGACAAACTATGTTTTTTGGAAATGGTTCTGAAATAGGATGCTCAGCAAACAAATATAGTTGTCACAGAGAGATGTCCACATTTGGGCATATCCAGAATATAATAAAAATGCATGTTTTTACATTTCAATTCATTCACTCCCTCTCTCAACCTTTCTCTATACTTTACAGGGTCACAGGAAGCCTGGAGCTTATGCCAGATGACTTGGGTGTCAATCCATTGCAAGGGCACACAAGCACACACTTCAATTTGGAAACTTCAATTAGCCTAATCTGACTGGTGTTCCTTAAATTGCCCATAGTGTTTGAATTAGTGTGTGATTGAGTGTGCTCTGTGATAGTTTGGCACCATTGTATACCCTGAAGTTGTGAGGCCTCCAGGTTGAGGCTTCCCACTGTGCTAGACCACCATATCAGCTTCAGCTCCGGAGTCATCCATTCAGGTTAATTTTTATTATTAATTGTGCATAGTTTTCCAATATGTTACTTCTCAACATGATGTATTTATGATGTGAATTTGTTTGCTGAACCTAAATTTTTACTTAAGTCTTTTACGATCATATTAATTTATTGTGTTCACTGCTTTTTCAGCTACTGCCTTCTCTTTATATTTTAAATAGTTGTGGTACTAAAAGCAAGAATGTAAGGCAGAATACAGAGGTCTGCTAAATTAGAAGGCTTTTGCTGATATTTGTATGCTTTTGCTGAATGCATTATTTGCTGATAATGATAGCTGATATGTGTAGATAGTTATTTTTACTCCAGTTACTCCACACCATAGAGAAAGTTATATCTGTCACGATTGTTTATACTTCAAAAAAGATTGTCTTCCTTCAAAAAAAATTGTATTATAAAATGTAAATTATAAGATGTATAAAATGTGATGATGGTTCATAATCTTTCCCTTTATGAAATGTTATTTAACAAGCAACTTTATGCACTCCAAACTTCCAACTTTCTTACAACACAGTATTATAAATAAACAACAATTGCATGCTATAAAAAAACATGTCTATATTTAAACCTGATTTTTTGCTTCTTGGCTGCAAGATAGACACTAGCTCTACTCTTTTCCTCATTCTCTATATCGCCCAGATAGACACTCATACTTGGTAATTTTTTGTATTCTTTGTAGTGCTTAGTTTATCAGATCAATTTAAGTACACTAGACATGTTACAGTACAATTAAACATTGTTTATAATATTGCTCAGTAGGGTATAATTGTATATAGTGCATTGTGCAGTAAATAGTTTGACAAAGAAGTTTTAAGGAATGCAATCTGAACAAAAAACAAATCTGTGCATTACATAATAAAGTTTTATGTATCCAACAAAATAATTTTTTACACAAATACAGTGGTGACCAAAAGTATTAATACAACATTTGCCAGCTATTAGTTCGTCCACAAAACACAAATTAGATTAGAAAAGTTTTGCTAATTAGCAGGAAAAAAAACAAACAAACAAAAAGATTCTGGCTATGTGATGATGGTATTCG
This sequence comes from Clarias macrocephalus, assembly GCA_011419295.1. Lineage (NCBI taxonomy): Eukaryota > Metazoa > Chordata > Actinopteri > Siluriformes > Clariidae > Clarias > Clarias macrocephalus. The sequence continues at coordinate 8,924 of JAAGKR010000246.1, read as the reverse complement.
GCACCATGAGACATGGCCTGGGTCATCTCCATATCTAAAGTCAATAGAAAACTGTTGGTGAAGAAGGCAGAAGCATCCAGAAGCATTAATTGGTAAAGAAGGAAGAAGCATTCTTCTGTACAAGATCTTTAAGAAGCAAGCAAGCAGCCATGGATTATATGCCCTTCACTGAAAAGCTCAGACAGATCCAGAAGGTTTTGAAGAATAAAGGACTCCATACTAAATACTGATTGTTGGATAGCAATTTCACTGCATAAAATACATTGTTCTTATTACATTGTACTTATTAAAAAGAATTGAAAATGTCATTTTCATTTTAAATTACACTTTTATCTCAATACTTTTGGCCCCACAACTGTATATAATTAAAAAGTTATATGATCTGACATTCTAATCTGATTGGTCAGAAGGTGCTCTTGATTCTTTATAACAACTCTAACAATAGTGTCAGCTACAGTACCTGACAAATCACTGTTGTATTTTAAGTGTAAAGTATCCCTCCTATAGTAACAGTTAAGTCTAATAGTAAATTGATTATTTGACAAAAGATTTTGCAGATCAATATTAACATTGTGAATGTGTTTATTTAACACATATGGGAGGAACCCTGCAGTTTCTATTATTAGCCTAAACAGACAAAACATGAAATGTAACTATAGCTAGTAAAAGGTACAAAAACACCCCTGCCTGTTACAAGGACACATGCCTTTAGCCAGGCCTAGGGTTTGTGTTTGCAATTAGGAATCTGTTGACAGGGCAGCCCATGTAACCTGGTTAGACTCCACTCCGGCAAGAGAAAGGATGGGGGACAGGTGCAATGCTGGTGGGAAGCATATGATGAATAATCTTAGCCATACTTTGGAAATATAGAATTTCATTAGATGTAGACTAGATATAGTCAGTTTTACACCACACACATTAAAGGTTCTGGTACTAAACATTCTTGATCATGGTAGCCTCTCTCCTACTCTGGCATAGGGAAACTCAACAGTTCCAGGCTGATGGCAGTTAGATTTTTTTTCAGTAGAAAAAAGTTTATTTTAATGATAATTTAAATCTCAGGATGGGAAATTGTTGTTTGTGGACATGCACCAAATAGCGGTACAGGTTAATTACGGACTGACTTGGGATAATGCGTATGAGGCTTTAGAACACTGTCAGAACAGTATCAGAATCTGTAAACTAAATGTAGAACTCCTTTCCACAGATGAGCCACTTCGTTTGATTTCCTGTTTTTTTTATTTTTTCCTGCATGGGGCAGAACACCTTACACTTTACCCCAAGATGTGTTAGTCTTTCTGAATGTTCGGCTACAAAGAAAAAAGATTATTAATGAATCAAAAATAGTGAATAAGAAAGTACACAGCTAAAACTAATGACGAGATGGGATGTATAGCCTAAAGAGGACAATCCTTTCACAGTACAGTTGAATGCTAAGATTTCCTAAGGTTTTGATGGACCTCCATTTTCCCTCATTCCAGCAAAAGAAACTTAAAACATGGCTTTACCATGCAACAAAAGAATGATCCTAAGCAGGAAAAATGGTTTATGGCTACAACAAAAGAGCAGCAGTTGTTCAGAAATAGGTTATATGCTGCTTTAAGGGTGGGCTAAGTAATCAATTCAGCAAGGGGTGTGCAAACTTTTGGACACCTTATTATATGGATTGATCATGTACATACATGCATATAATTATAAGTGGTCCAGAGCATCAGCAGAACACAACTACCTACTGTGCAGCAAGTTACTTTCCCCTCCCTCTTGCAGTGGGCGGGGCTAAAGGGCGCTTTACTGCGTGACCGTAACGCGGGGCTGCCACACAGCCTCGTGCGCGCGCTCAGAGTCGCTCTGAGGAAGTGTATTGAGAAGAAGAGAAAGAGAGAGAGAGAGAGAGCGCTTCTCTCGGAGCGCCCGCAAACAAAAGAGTCGAAAACAAACCTCGCGATCGAAAAGCGCGAACTGGAAAAGCCCCTTTTCCCTCCCACTCACAGGACAACTCGGAACATTTAGTTTTACAGAGCTGCCTGCAATCAGAGAAGATCTAAATGCAACTTCTTTTCTTTTCGCTTCTGTCTTCTTTTCTAAGTGGATTTCTGTTGCATGGTCTCTGCTCGTCGTCATCGGCTTTTCTTCTCTCCCCGATCCCCTAAGCCGTATGCCCCAGGAACATGTCCAGGTGAGCATGACACACAAGACTGCTGATTTTTAAACTTCTCGGAATAATAATATTTTCTTTATATCGGATATTTTTTATTCTAACAGGTCCGAGAAGCTGATCATTTAAACAATAAAGGGAGAACAGCGTGTTCATTTGTTTTGAGCACAGTTCCGAATTTATTTGGATTGTTCTGGACTTTTTAATGAACTTAAACAATGTTAGTACAGCTTCTGATCAAAAGCGAAAAGTGATTACTCTGGTCTTTGATGAATACACATGCCGACAAAAGCTGCGCTTTTTTGCACCAATCCGCTCCTCTGCAACACATCTTTCCAAAAGATAAAAGTCGACAATGGAGTGATTAAAAAAAAAAAACTTGTTGGTCTGCCGTTTGGGCATGCTGAATTATTTAGCCGTGCTGTGGAAAGCTCAGGAGAGCACCTGTTTGTTGTTGTTTTGCTCTGCTTTGCTCTCCCACGCACGAGCGCTTGATCAGAGCAACCGGGATGGCAAACGCTTCGGTTTTTAATAAACTGCACTTAACTGCAAACCTCATTTTCTTTAAATTGCTGAAAGAGCTATTTTTTGAACAACACAGGCTACCATTTTTTTCTCATTTATGTATATCCAGATTACTTCGAGTTTTTCTTTGCTTTGTTTAGATGCTGAATATGTTTTCCGCTTATTCACAGGACCGACTGCGCAAGGTTTGAGCCACTAGGAGGAGCTCATATTTCCCGAAAACTTTATTTGTGGAAGATTTTTTTGTTTGGCTTCTTGACTGCCAGTCAGCTGCGCGGTGATCCAATCGCTTGTGATGCCGAGGACACGCGTTTCCGTCTCGCGCTTCGTACCGCTCGTGCTCGCAGTTTTCGCTTTAATGCCGCAGGAATCGTCGGCACGCGCAGCTCTCCCTGTGTCTGGGCCAGTCCGTAGTGTGGAAACAACCTGTGCACTACATTACCAGTGAGTTACTGAGTGTCATTAGATTGTTTAGAATGCTGGCACACAACGAAATAAAATAAATAAATAAATAAAAACACACACGCGCGCGCGCGGTTTGACATAGCTCGAGTCGCGCGACTGCCTGCTATACGCCAGTTTCCCCTGCGCACGAGACAAGATTTCTAAACGCGTACACGTTCTCCGGGGTGACTTTTTAATCATCAAGCGCTCTTTAACAACGCGTTTCACTTGAATGCAGCGCGATGAGGGCGATTCGCGTCGAAGAAAGAAAATAGGAAGTTAGACTTGGCTCGGTATGAAGTCGACTTGTGACGCAGTTTGACCGGAGCTTCTGCCTCGCGTGACCCGGCCATCGGTAGTAAACACCGCGGGGAATTGAAACGGAAAAACTGACTGTCGCATATTCAAGCCCCGGTGCCAGAACTCCGCTGAACTTAAGACGTCGTGATAATTGACTTAGCTTGCAAAACTTTTTTTTTTTTACCCGCATGTCAGAAACGGTAATTACTGCTGTTTTATTTTATCCCGCAGACGGCAATACCGGGCCGATGGCCCAGCCTTCTTAAAGGAGCAGGGGGAATGCGGAGAGAGCGCCTCCCGGGCCGAGCCGTGTGAGAGCCCTCAGCCCAGAGATCTGGAACTGGTTTTTAGGGGAGGGATCGCGGTGCCGAGTAGCCTTGTGGCTTACCAGTCAAGGTCGCCAGTGTTCCGAACCCTCTCCAGGTCGTCGAGTGGATATTTTTCGTTCGACAGCGAGCCGAGCTCTCCGCTAATCACCCATAGCACGGCCACTCAGACCCCGAGCCCGTCTAGTCAAGTGATAACGCACGCCCTGCAGCGCATTTACGAAGCGCGAGGCGACGCGCACAATCATGGTAAGGACCCCGACTCCTTCTACCCCCCCACCTTTTTTATTCTCAGCAGTGGGTTCTGTCAAAGTGCATGCTGAAATGCCTTTCCTCGTTTTAATGCACGTTAACGAGGCCGTCTTCTCACAACCATATCTCATTTATAACGACTTCTAGCTGCATGAGAATTCACAGGGAAAACGTGGTTTTCCTATGCATGACTATGTCCCTGAAAGGCGTTTAGAAATCTGACCCAGCTGTTCAGTAGTAAAATGTGCATGAACATTTTAAAAGAAGTTTATTTTTTAGTGTGTACATACAGAATAGAGTCGTGTTATTGAATATTGCAAGTTATATTAACGTTAGTGAACACCTTCAACAATGGCCTGTTAATCCTCCTCTTGTACTCAACGCTGTTAAACAATCACAACTTGATAGGTGATGCCCAACAAAAAATTTCTTCATCCCTAAAGTCAACATTATTCCCATTTATTTCTTAAACCTTGAGTACAGTATTTGTTTACACATGTGACTGTACTTGCATGTGCATGAACATCCGTTTGAGTAAGGAGGTCCGTGTACCTTTTCACATACCCACAGGAAACATTTTTTTTTTGTCTTTGCACTGAGGGCAACCCCCATTTTTAGAGTGTGTAGGGAGTTAGCATGCACCTTTCCTCACAATGGAAGTGATGGAGTAAGTTGATTTGCTTGTTGTCTCTTTATTTCTGTATACTGCTGCAGAGGCTTTAGGTGACCAGCCAGAGTAGAAGCTTTATACTCAGGCAGTCAAAATAGTCTTTTGTGAAGCCCAGACATGAGAGCTAACCATTCCTATTCTCTTCTATAGAGAGGCAGGAGATGAGAGCCTGTGATAAATCATGTTCGTGGGTTGCCTTGCTAGTGTCCTGTCTCCAAGAGGCCACTCTTATTGGAGAAGGAACACAACACTAACTTAGCAGGGCTCTTATCTGTCTCACATGAAGTAGGGTTACCCCTTCAGTTTACTTGTTTTGTTTGCATTTATTGTAACAGTTTGTCATCGAAATCAGCAGACACACTTTGGTGTGTTTTATGAGATGTATATTATAGAGACGTATATTGTGATATGTTTAACACAGTGAAATAGAGTGTTCCATATTAGTGTGTCCGTCATAAATGAGCACTTCGCAAATCCATCCGACCACAGTGACAGCTGACATGTAAACAAACAAGCGCTATATCATTACCCGTCAGTTTTGCTGTTGTTGGCCTGTGGCCCAGCTTGTAAAAGTAGAGAACGTAATTGAGTAATATCATGAGTTAGTTTTTGGCTATTTTATAGTGAAAGTCTCAACCAGGCTGACGTGTGGAAATGAGTAGCATATGGTCGTAATATGATTGGGCATGAGAAATAACAGTAAAACTAGTTCTCGCTTGAGTCATAACTGGAGAATCAGTGCACCTTCAGCCAGATTGTGGTTGTATTATTAGCATTTAGCCTCAGTATTCTCTCCAGTGTATTCTGACCACAACTCAGATTTACTGCAGGGCGTAGAGTTTCACGCTGAGTTATCTGACTTGTTCAAACTGTCCTAAAGTTCCTGCACACTGGAATCATATACACTTTGCAAAATCTTTAATGCATGGCAGCTAAAAAGCTTCTTAGAGTTTGCAAGTTTTTGAAGAGATGAAATAGGATTTGCTAGGGAAAGACAAAAAATAAGATGAAGACAACAGGAAAAAATAAGTAGACTGATAAATGATTATTTAACATTAAAGGGCATTTGACATCTCACTAAAGAACTAAATGATCTTTTTTTTTTGTAGGTCACATAGCTTGCACATAGTTTATGTTTATTGTTTCTTTCTTTTTCTTTTCCTAGAATTATGGCCTGCTCTCCATAACCACTATCCACCCCACGGAGCATCATCTGCGGGGGACATGCAAGCGGAGGTGTACGTTGCGTTAGAGTTGCGGCGCATCGGCGATGAATTTAACCAGCTTTATTTTCAAGGGGTGAGAAACTTATAGTATGTTTTTCCTGTCTGTTCTCTTTATGGGGAACGAGAGTTGTGACCGCATCTAAGATTTGTCACTTAAGAAATGTTTATGTGCCTTTAATTTAAGGATTTGTGCACCCTTTATTGTCTATGTACAGAGGTTACATCATTTCATTTACAGTCAGAAATCATGGTCTTTTCCTAAGGAACTGCGTCTCATGAGTCATTCAGTAAATTCTTAGAAATAGAAATGTGTCAAGAGTTCGTTGGGAGGTTACTATTTCTTGTAAATAGGCTCTGTTTAAAATCTTTGCTGAAAAAGAACCCCTTTTCTTTTTTTGGTATTTTTTTTCAAGTATTTTTATTATGACACCTGTTTATAGTATTCTCGCATGCCTTTTTTTAAGTTATATTTAGCACCAGATAAGCCGTTCATTATGCATTGTGTGTGTGTGTGTGTGTGTGTGTATATATATATATATATATATATATATATATATATATATATATATATATATTCACACTACCAGTGGAAAGTCTGAGCACAAGTTCAGAACAATATTGGATTTTTTTTTTTAAATGAGATAACACATATGACATTAGGTAATTAAGTAATAACAAGAACAACAGTCAGTTGTTATTTTAAGACATGAAGGTCAGCTATTCAGGAATAATTCTTGCAAGAATAGTATTGTCAAGTGCATTTGCAAAACCCATCAAGCCCCATGATGAAACTGGCTCTAATGAAGACCATCCTAAGACCAAAACTTACCTCTGCCTCAGAGAAGTAGTTCATATAGTGTTACCAGCCTCAGTATATGCATATAACCTGAATCTTTTTATTTTTCTGGGTTGTAGCAATATTTAATCCAGAATCTGTGTTTGTCCCTTCCAGAAAACCTGAGGCGCTACAGTATCTTCATGTACGTTTATTACCACCAGCACATAACTTCATGTCTGATTCTAGAAAATTATTGCACTGTTTGCATGCCTTCAAACTCGTCACATGCTTCATACATGTCACATGCTTACATGTAGCTCAGATCCTGAGCTCTTTATGCAAATTGAAACTTATCTTACATGAGTTGATCTCTTTCCTATTCATCATTGTCTCCCTAGTTTAGCTCTGTAAAATATATTATTTACAATTACAGGTTTTAAATAATTTTTTAGAGTGTCATGGAAAATGGCTTAGAACTCATTTTGTGTTTGTGTTTCGAACCAGATCACAACAGTAGCATTGCTGTCAGTGTCTATTACACATTTATACTCTGAAACAGAAGAGAAGCTATGAAGTGATGGATTTAAACTTCATTATTTAGACTTCATAATATAACTACTAACAAGTTAATGCTATTTAGTTATATGGACATGTATTATCGTTGCTGTATTGTTATCTGGATTAGCATTCTAATACCTTCTTTTAGGTATTACACAGAAATCCCGATGAGCAGGAAGCACCAGGTTGATTACAAAATTATGAAACAGTGACTAATGTTCTGACTCAGAGACGGTCTGTCACCTTTATGAGAGGTGTTTTGTTTTGGTTATGTTTTCCTTCACCTCCATGTAGAAGTGGCTAAGATGTCGGTAACAGAACCATGTCATATGCCAGAAAGCAGAACAGGTGCAGTGTCATGTGTCCCATGTACGATCTTCTGCAAAACATACCTTTTTCTTTTGCTTTCCACTACCACTATCATAAAAGTTCTGTTTGTAGAACAGACAGTTTCCCTTTTAGAAAATAGTCATCTAAAAACAAGCTGGATTTTAGATACAATATTCAGATTTCCACATATTTTCTATCGTGCATGTGCTGGCGATTTGCTTCTCAGAGTTCTAGTAAAGATCATAACTTTGGATTTGCTCTGTCCCCCATGTTATATATTTCAAGTATGGATGTCTAGACTAATATCTGCTGGAGATTAGTAGTTAGTTTGCATCTATCTATCTGTCATTTTTAAAATAGCATTATATTCCTAGATATCAAATGTATTAGTTGTGTTTTAGAAAAAGTTTCCAAAAAATACAAGGAATATATATTTTTTATTTTATTGTTGTGTCAGACAAAGGTTAGCACATTACCACTGCAGATGTACACTACAGAGCAGTTGGTAGTTGTATTAGTTGTAAGATGTTGAGGAGGCTTAGAGTGTTGCATGGCAGGTTCACATGTGACCAGAACGAGGCGACTTTATAATGTTTACCCTGTGGTTAGACTCCAGGCTCTAATTACCCACTTGGTCATTCTCCTCAGCGCCATGCAGACGCACTCAAGGCTAAGCTAAGATCTGCTCTTAGTCAGGGTCAGAATTGAGCTGTCCAAAGACGTTTTAAATGGATGGGTTTTCGCTTTTTTTAACCTCCTGCTTAGTTTATTTTTCTTCTCGCATGTCTGTGATGTCTCTGCTTTGCTTGGTTTTGCTTGATGGATAAATGTCACCTGACCTAATTTCGGTGCTTTCTTTAGTGCCCTCATCCATGTGTTCTCATGATAAGCAAAGGAATGAGTAGAAGAGACGTGTACCGTGACCATAATAAATAAATAGGTGCTAAAAGTCGATTTTAGGCATGTGATCAAAGATACATTACAGATCTAAATGTCTTACGTGAATTTACTGGATAATTAGAAAGATATTTATAACTGCTAATGCTTTCTTTCACGTAATTTTAATGGTCTCTACACAAAAGTAAATGTTTCACACACACACACAGCTATGAGACCATGTTGACTTTCATTATGACTCACCTGCTACACCAAGTGTCACTCTGATATTACTTTACAATTTACTAATCATGAAATTAAAAAGGAACATAGGAAGCACTTTTCCTGAGAGCCTATAAAATCTTACTGTATGTTGACATGACACTGGGAAAATCACTGCTTCATCTCAGGATTCCTACTGGACATTTCATGAAGCTTAGTAGAGAGGCGGCTGTGGTGTCTTTAATATAGTAAGCAAGCTACG
>JAAGKR010000245.1:0-246862 GCA_011419295.1 Clarias macrocephalus | reverse complement strand
GGCCCTGGACGCACATTGCCGTCGACTTCATCACGGGCCTGCCGGTTTCCGAGGGGAAGAACACCATCCTCACGATCGTCGACCGGTTCTCCAAAGCCGTCCACCTGGTAGCCCTCTCCGGACTCCCGTCAGCCAAAAACACAGCCGAGCTGATATTAGAACACGTAGTCCGCCTGCATGGGTTCCCAAGGGATATCGTCTCGGACAGGGGGCCCCAGTTCACCTCCCAGTTCTGGAAGGCCTTCTGTCGTCTGATCAATTCCACCTGTAGTCTGTTTTCCGGATACCACCCACAGACTAACGGTCAGACGGAGCGGACCAACCAACAACTGGAGCGCTACTTGAGATGCTTTGTCGCTGATCGCCAGTGCTCCTGGGCCCGCTACCTCATTTGGGCAGAATTATCGCATAACCTCCACGTCTCCTCTGCCACCAACCTAAGCCCATTTGAGGCATGCTACGGTTTCCAACCTCCGATGTTCGACCACCAAGAACCGAGGTTGAGGTACCGTCGGCCCAACAGTTGGTTTGTCGGTGTCGACGGGTCTGGAACCAAGCAATCAATGCCATCCGATGCTCCAACACCCGTTACGTTTTCCAACATCGCCGTCGACACCCTCCGGGACGACTATTTCAGATAGGTGACAAGGTATGGCTATCTACCAAGAACCTTCACCTACGAACAGAATCACGGAAGCTCTCCTCCAGATTCATCGGTCCATACCGCATCACTCTCCGGATAAACCCTGTCACCTACCGGCTCCAGCTGCCTGCGGCGCTCCGGATCCACTCGATATTCCATATATCCCAACTCAAACCCTTCATCACCTCCCCTATAGTTCCACCCACCCTCCCTGCTCCTCCTCCCCGAATCATTGAGGGCGGTCCCGCTTATACCGTACGTCGGATCCTTGATTCGCGACCTCGGGGCAGAGGCGTACAATACCTAGTCGATTGGGAAGGTTATGGCCCCGAGGAGCGCTCCTGGATCCCGGCTCGGTTCATTCTCGACCCCGAGCTAATCCGGGACTACCGTCTTCGGGTATTCTCCACCCCAGGACCGTCGGGTGTCGGTCCTGGACGGGGGGGGGTACTGTCATGCGCACTCCTAACGCGGCCGGCACGAGGACCCGGAAGTAAGACGGTCGTGTTTCAGGAAGCATAAAAGGAGACAAGATGGCGCTTTACATCGCTCAGTCATTGAGTTGCCGATGCTATCGCCGACGCTCTGTTTGCCTAATCGTGAGTACTCACTTTCTTGGGTTTCGCTTTCGATTGAGTGTGTGTTATTAGAATGCGGGTTTATTTGTGTAAGCTCTTGCTCTCGTTCCGAGAGAGTTCTAAGAATAAACAGCGTGGTTATCCTGCCGACTCGCACTACTTCCGTGTTTGGGTTTACCATCTACGCTACAGGCCTAACTGCTAGTCTTCTGGTCCGTCTCCGTGTGTCTGTGACACAAGGTGACGATCTGATTTACATTGTGATTCGGTACCAGTAACACCTCAGCAATGTCACAGGCTGAATTTGGAAGAAGTTACTTATTGTAAATCTTTTTTCTTTCTTTCTTTTTATTCAACTTAAGAAATATTCTAATATTTTTGATAAAGTGATTTCTTTTTTTGTCAGCTATAAGCTGTAATCATCAAAGCTAAAACAAACAAACAAACAAAAAAAGGATTGAAGTAGTTCACATGATGTATAATAAATCTAGAATATATGAGAGTTTCATTTTTTCAAATGAAAACTTTTTTAAATGCACTGTGTATGATGTGTACGAACATTAAAATGTTGAGACGTTCTGTCAGGAGACTTTCTGTCACCTGTTTAACCTTGAAATAAGAAATGTCATGTGGAAGCAACATCTAAATGTTCATATATTCTCTTTTCTTGCCTTTATGGGAGTCGTCAGAACCTAGGACTTTACACTTTGCCGTTTCTGTAATAAGCTGGGTTTTTTTTTCTTTCTTGTGAACTGTAAGTGACAGTAAAGGGACGTTATGTTATGCAACGTGAATTTTTAGAGCATTAACATTCTCGCTTTATAGCATTTACTGGGGCGGCACAGTGGCTTAGTGGTTAGCACTGTTGCTTTACACCTCCAGGGTCTGAGTTTGATTATGGCCTTGGGTCAGTGTGCATACAATGTGCATGTTCTCCCTGTGCTTGGTGGGTTTCCTCCTGGTACTCCGGTTTCCTCCAACAGTCCAACGATATGCAGGTTAGGCTAACTGGTGTCCTCAAGTGGCCCATAGTGTGTGTGTGTGCGTGCGCGCGTACGTGCGTGTGTGTGTGTGTGTGTGTGTGTGTGTGTGTACCCCACCTCGCACCTTAAGTCTCAAAGGATAGGCTTCAGGCCCCTCGCGCCCCTGTATACAGGATAAAGCAGCATAGAACATGAGTGAGAAAGAGAGCATTTACTATACTGGCAGTGAATAAGGCATCAGTATGAGACTCAACCTGAACCTTAAATATGGATGTCTAACATGTTAGCTATAGAGGAAAACCAACAAACATAACTAAGAAAGGCATAGTATGGCGAGGAAGAAGAATGGTGGCATACCCATAGTCGAACATCAATCATAGAAACACTAGCCAATTAAGCACGTCTTTGTGCTCATGCAAGTGGAAGAGTAGCACTCGCCAACGAGTGTGATACACCATCCTTAATGTTCTATGAGCAGCACTCTGAAAAGGTGCGGCCAGCAGGTGTCACATGCCTCAGAGGAAACACATGATAGACCTCGCCCTCCCTGGTTGGTAGCTTTCCCATTGATGGGTAAGCGTATCTGCTATCTATTTTAGCAGATTTTTCTCATCTTAAAATTACGGTTAATTGTGAAGCACTTGTTGAAGAGTACAGATTAAGAACTACCTGCCTGCTGTGTTCATAGTAAAGGGCATGGTACAGACGGCTATAAGTCAAGTAGGCTTTTATTGTCATTCCAACCATACACAGTTAGTACACAGTGAAACGAAACAACATTCCTCCAGGACCTCCAGGACCAGTCCGTCTGTCCTTTATACTCTGATAGTGTTATGTGATTATGTTGCACAAGGAACAATTTTATAGGTATTAATTTTGAAATGCAGTTTAAAGACCAACAGGGCGAGACAGGTCAAAGAATTAAGTTAGTTTAGGCCTAGATTGTCCAAGAGCTGTGTCTATATTACTTTTGACTTGGTGCTGTTCCCTTTCGCACTATCCAGGATTTTCCTGTGTGCTCTGTCTAATACAGCACCTTCGTAGGACCTGAGACACACTGCGTACTCTGCATAGTTATTACATCATTACCATGCAGATACATTGCTGCTTAATTTTTCGAATGAAAATGCCATGCACATGCCGCATAAATTTGGACTAAATTAGTATGAGAGCGGTTTATGTAATGCACTCTAATTTATCCCCCAGATACAGTTGGCCTTGTTCCGGTGGCCTGACTTTGGCCCTGCCAGGAAGCTCTCGAATTACTGGCATGGTTGTACGTTGATCAGCTTACACAGAGTGATCATGATAGCAGTGATGCAAATGATAAATGATATACACACACAGTCATAGTCTAATGATAATTGCCTTCTGTTGGTATTTTTCCTCCAGTCATCCATACAGTGACAGTTGGGAAGTGGTTGGCAAATGATAGGGCTTAATATATTCTTTGTGCACAGTAAGACAGCTTGTTGTTCTTCAAGGCCAGGGAGATGCTTGAGGATGCTACACCAGAGAGACTAGGTTTAACATTTTGAATCAGTAAGAGAGGCTCAGACTTTACTTTGATGCTTGAATCAAGGTAAACTTTGTACTATTTCAACCCAAGTTGCGTAGCAGGAGTGTTAGCAAACAGCTGCAATAATAAAAATCTAATTTCAATCAGATGTGGGTTTTTTAAATATACTTATATATAAGTCTTTGCCATATTTTTCCAACAAAAGGCTGTAGAAATGTTGTTTTATTAAGTTGCGAAGCGTATTTAATGATTTTCACAAAGCTCACCCACCAAGATCTTGTAGCATCTATAAAAAAAGGCAGACGCCTTCAAACATAAACACGTATTTTGGCTCTCATCTTTTTTTGTTGTTGTTGTTCAGGCCATGCCATTTTTCTTACATCCTGTGCTGCTTACTGTATATATTTAGGTTTATCCGTACTAGTTTTTGCTGCTTCAGTTAGAGGTCACCACAGAACTGCATTTATGTCTCGGTACAGGCTTTTTGTTACATGTCCTTTTTGACACTGAGTGTCTTGTGCACCTCTATCACCGGGGCTCCCTGTCCTGGACTTGCACCCTGGTCTTTCATGAGAAACGCAAAGAAGTAAGAGGAATCATTTTTAAAAAATCAATACTGCACCAGCTGTCCAAAAGATGTGTGTAAAGATAGAGGTTGGTTTTCCTGGTCATATATATATATATACAGTGGAGCCTTGGATTACGAGTATAATTCGTTCCGGAAGTGGGCTCGTATTCCAAAACACTCTTAAACCAAATCATCATTTCCCATAAGAAATAATGAAACCTCAAATTATTCGTTCCACAGCCCCCAAAAATAAATACATCAAATAAATGTTTATTTACAAATAAATCCTGACAGATAAGTGTTTCCATTGGTGCGCGCACGTGCCGTGTGTGTGTGTGTGTGTGTGGAATTAGCCCCTTCCCTTGCCTCGTTTTACACAGTAACACTCCTCCTCCCTCTCCCCACCTCGCTTTTTCACGACAGTTTCACAACAAACACACACACACAACAGAAACACCGCTTTAACAGGAAAAAAATAAATCTCTCTGAGACTGACATGAGCGTATATTAACAGACTCACTTTTTAAGTTTCTCAACAAGGGCATAAATGCAGCGGAAACACCGGTTTAACGGAAAAAAGCGAGACTGGCACGAGCGCATACTAAAGGAATCACTTAAGTTTCACAACAAACACACACAAACACGGAAAGACCGTTTTAACAGGAAAAAAAAGAAATCTCTCTGACCTGGCGTGAGCGCATACTAAGGGAATCACTGCTGTAAAGTAAAAAAAAAATAAAAAATGAACCAACATCTTACCTTTGAAAAGAATCACGACAGAGCAGAGTTTCTGTGTCTTTGTGATGCCGGGAGGGGTGAAAAGGCGAGAGAGCGTGTGTGTGTGTGTGTGTGTGTGTTTCAGTGTCAAATTGCGCGCGCAGGAGCAGAGTTTGTGTTTGTGAAGCCATGGGGGGGGGGGGGGGTGGTAAGGTGAGAGAGTGAAGCTCGGTGTCAAAATAAGAGTCGCATGTGTGAAGCATGCGCTCGTAAACTAATACTTGCTCGGTTTCCGAATAAAAAAATATTTAAAATCTTTGCTCGGTTTGCGGAACACTCGTAAACCACGTTACTCGCAATCCGAGGTTCCACTGTATGAGCTTTCGAGTAGAGGAACCAACCATCATTATTCAAATATACCTGTGCAATATTACAAATTGTGAGAAAGAAAGACAAGTTGGTTCCCTCTATCTCTGGATTTAATGCTGTGAATGTGGCTACATTACCCCCTATGCTAAAAGTTCTTTTTCAGGGGTTGCTGGTGGCTTTTTTGCAAGTTTGCTCACTATTGGGAAGTTGCGCTCATGTAGCACTACATCCAAAGAAACTACATGTGCAACTATTCATTAACTTTACTCACAGATAGCTGAGTGTAATCGGTGCCCAAAACACTGCGACGAGTTCAGTTGTTGAGTGAAGCGGCTCACCATATTCGCCCCGCTGTCAGTCGTGATGCACACGTGGAGCAGCGCATCAGCCAGGGTTTGCGCAATAAATTCACCCGTGGTGTTTCCGGGAAAATATGCGGTGTCCAAGCATTTACTGTTTAGATTCCAGTTGTCATTAAAATGTACGCTTAAGCTGATGTACGGGTCACATGTGCGGCTTGTCCAGACGGCAACTCGCTCTCCACTGTTTTCTTACACTTTTAAGTAATTCTTTTAGTATTTCTTTGGCAATGTAGTAAGCGATCGCGTGGGTTATATCATTGTATCGCTTGGAGGATTTTTTATAAGCCATTGTTGCCGAGTACCTCTCCATCGCACAAGCAACTTGCTTGTGTTTCCATACTTGGCCGAGATGGTTTTTTTTTTTTGTTGCAAAGCTTACACACAACATTGTTCTGGTGTTAATCAGAAGAAAAGAAACCAAAAAAACTACTGAGCTGATGCATTATTTTTGATTCACAATCTCCTCCCTACTGCGTGGCATAGCACTCATTATCGGTTGTGTTATACTGACATGAGTTGGTGACGACACAACGCGGAGGGCTGCGTAAGCTTATTGACTGTTTCCTGGTCACTCGTGCCACGCTCATTCATCGGGAGATCTGATAGGCTGTTGAGAGTAAGGCAAGGCGCACGCTCAGTCAGCCGCATTTTAATAAAACTATAGCGCTTCATACCGAATGTTTTTTTAAATCGTTATCGTCAATGGTCTACCGTCAATAAATACCGATACCGTTTTATCGCCCAGTCCTAGTAGCAACAGTAATAGAGGTTGAGGACAATGTTTTGTTTACACAAATACATATGTCCCCACCTCTGTTTTTATCTGTGGCTGCTGCTTCTTCGTCAGCTCTGAGAAAGATTTGGCCTTTTAACAAACAAGTTGTTTGGGATGACGCTGTTAGGCCAAGGTTCAAAGAAAAATGTATTACAATCCATAATCAGTCTCTGTGTCCAAATTCTGTGCTCATTTAGTTTGTTCTCCAGGTTCTGCACATTTGTAAGGTAAACACTTAGAAGCGCTGGTTAATGTGGATTTAGCCTTAGCTTAGCTCATAGCCTGTGGTGTTTCTCCATATTTGTTTATAGTGTTTGGGCCGATGTCAGACAGTCAAGACAAAGGGTTCGCTGTGTGTTCGCTCCTTTACAATACCAGTGAAAACTGATCTGAAACTAAAACATCGTCCCAAGCAGGGGTTTAACTAGCGTCTTTCTGCAGAATGTTAAAATCACATGACTGAAGGATTTAGTAAGTAAATAACCACTAATACGGTAAATCTGGATAGATGCTGAGCTTCGAAATGTGTACGTGCAGCCATCTTGATCTTTTACATCAATACATCCTGTCTCCTCTGAAATCTGCCTATCTATACATCATGCACCGATTTCATCTTCTAAACTGCAAACAAAGCTGCTAAAGTAGGAAGTTGAAATGATTGGTCTTGTCTCTTAAAACGTATACACAGAGACCAAGTCATCATAATAAAACTACTTACAACGGCCTTGCAAGACCTTTTTTTTGTAATGAAAGACATACCATATCAATGCCCAACCCTGTGCAGTACCCAGAACCCGCAGAGATGAATACAATCAAAAATAAGGTAAATACTTTGCAGAAATTTTTACAAGGTAGAACTAACTAAGAGATGCGAGCTGCTAAAGAAAAAGTAACATTTTACTCACTGATATACAAAAATATTAAAAATCTTTACCCAGCTCTGAGGGAATCTGTAGTTCACACCACAGTCACAAGCATCTACGCAAATGATTCCATTCACAACATTGTTGTTTAATCCATCACCAAAAGGGAAAAAGATAATTATTGACGCATCAGAATACCTCTAGTGAGTGAGAAAACTTTACTGTGTGACGTTGTTGGGAGATATATCACACCATGTGTATATGATGCCTGCAGTCCTAGACAAACCTCTATTCCATGTGAATGTTATTTACGTAAATTTTTTTATATATTTATAAATATGAAGTCAAGCTCAAAAGTAATTGGACAAACTAAAAATAATAAATAATAGAATTAGGTGTAATATTTTGATTGAAGAAATTTGTGGTCAATGATTGTCTGACCTTTTGCCCCATGGACATCAACAAATGCTGTTGTCCCTTCAGCTGACCGGATAGGCCTTTAGGTTCTGACACTATTGTTTGTGAGTCATTCTGTCAAGGACAATCTTGGTGAAGTGGTTTGAGGTCAGGTGACTGACTTGGCTAGGGTTGTTATTCATCTGTACTTTACAGTGCCATACGTTCAGTTGTGCCGTATTTGACTGAGTCTGAGCAGAACGTATAGCTTTGTGCACTTCAGAATTTATCCTGCTCATTCTTTGAACAGTCACATAATCAAAAAACACCAGGTACCCAGTTCTATTTGGAATCCAAACATGCTCATGCCACAACACTGCCTCCATCATGGTTAATGATGCATTTGGTATACATTTATCACCATATTTTTTTCTTTCTCCAATATTCTTGTACAATCTTAATCCTGTATTAGACTTGGTCAGACTTTTGCTTGTAAGGTGTTCTAACAAAGTCTTATCTAGCCTTTCTATTCTTAGTGTTATCAGTGGTGTGCAGCTTGAGCAAAACTTTCTGTATTTACATTCATGAAGGCGTCTCTTTATTGTAGCCTGTGACAATGATGTGTTACCTCCTCCACAGTGTTTTTGACTTGGCTAGCTGATTTTGTCACCAAAAAATTAATTCTCCTGTCATTAGGGTTAGTTGTTTTGCATTCCTCCTTTTTGAAGGTTGTACCACATTGTTTTTTTTGGTTTCGGCTATTTTTCTCAAAGGTCTTTCAGAAAGGGTGAGGGTTTCCATGAGCAGCTTTCAAATGCAGACTCACTGTGCACATTAGTGAGCAATAGCTTCGGTGGCCCTGTCTTATTGTTTACCAGTGGTCCCACCCTGCATCACTTTTGGTAGGTACTAGAAATGGGAATCACGTGTCAGCACCCAATACAACATTATCATGATACCTAGGTGCCGATTTGATTAAAATTGCGATTCTGTAATTATCACAATTTTATAAATATTCAATATAATTTTGTTTCGATTCTAAAATTATTATATATAGAAGTTTATACACACACACACACACACACACACACACACACACACACACACACACACACACTCATTTACACACACACTCATTTACACACTACGGCCAATTTGGGAATACCAATTAACCTAACCTACACATCTTTGGACTGTGGGAGGAAACCAGAGGAAACCTATCAAGCACGGGGAGAACATGCAAATTCTATGCACACGGAGACCTTGGAGCTGGAGATGCAAGGCGACAGTGCTAACCACTACACCACCGTGCCGCCAGCATTTAAACATTACAAACTAATTTCAAATTCAAGAGTTTAACATTTAACTGAGCAGCACATATCTCTGTCGTCGGTCCTAATTATTATTTCTAAACAAACTTCACAGATCATTTACCCCAAATACACGGGATAAAAACGTGTAAATGGTTCAACAGTGATCCACCTTGAATCCACCTGATTCAACACCTGTCAGTGTTGAATCACACACACACTCACTACTGTTCCTAGCCTCCACATGGTGTGTAAATGTTTGAATCAACATAGTCTTAATTAAATGTAATTAAATGTTTGTATGAAAATAGTCATGTGATTTAAGTTTTTTAAGTTTGTTTTGGTGAAACTCCAGCTTCTTGCTCCTGCTGCTCTGCTGTCGTGCTGTCGCGCACCCATACTGTACTGGAATGCTAGCTACCATGTCACTCCTGTTAGCTGTAAGGGGGAGTCACCTGGCTGCAACTTGTCATGTCAATGGTAAAATCTATCTCTCCACTTTACTCCATGTATACTTCATATAAGAGGTTGGAGACAACATTGCTGCTGGACCACTGGAACTTCAAGAACAGCTAAAAGCAAGTTTGTTTTGAGTGTACAAAAAGGCACCAGGTTCAGCCCTGTAGATTCAGATTGTTATTTGCACATGACCTTTTCTGTCTGCTACTATTTGGTATGAAAATACAGCATGATGACGCAACCAATATACCAGTTAACAGGTGATGTCATTTAGCAATTTCTAGTGACTACTTTTGAGTTTGAAAAAAAATGGTAAGGCAACACCAAGGTTCCAATTGATAGCGCACGGCTGCCGAAGAAAATGGGGCCAAAACAATGGAAGGGCATGCAGAAACAAAGTTTTGCGAGAAATGGAGGTTTGGAGATGACAATGTTTCAAGTAGTCGACTACAGTATGTACTGAAAGGAATGTGTGTGACACAAAAACTCAATTTATTATTTAAACTGGTAAAAAAATATGCTTGGCCAGTTGATTGCACTGGTAACTTGGCTGGTGATTCAAAAAGTAAATTTTGGTTAAATAATAATTGCTTAATTATGATTTTCATTACAATTGTATTAAAAAATAAATATATATATTAGGGCTGGGTGATTCTTTCGATTTTTTTCAATTCATTCGAATTTACGTTTTAAGACGATAACACTTTTTCTTAAATCAAGGTATCGTGATTTTTTATTAAAATATTAGATAAATTGTAATTGCACCAATGGCAGAATAATTAAGAGGCAATATTGTCCGACCACATGATGGCGCGCCTAATTAACCGCTCACTTGTGAGAGTAGAGCACTCTATGACGGAACGTAATAGGTTACAGAACTATCATAGAGATGGACGGCTCTTCACGTCAGGATGACCTTGTGCCAAAGAAAGGTAGTAACGTTTCCTCTCTGGTTTGGAAATGGTTCGGATTTGAGAGGTCAGATGTCGAACAAACTTTTGTCAAATGCAAAATATGCAGAAAGTCAGTTGCAACCGGCAGTGGCAGTACAACTAATTTATTTCAACGTTTGCGACAAAGGCACCAAGCTGAATGGCAAGAATGTTCAAAGTTAAGAGATGAAGAAAAGCTAAATCCAAATGCAAAAGTTCTACCTAAAATTGCAAAACGCCAGATGCCATTAGCGGTATCATTTTCCAGTTCCGTTCCATACGACAAAAAGGTGCCTCGATGGAAAGAAATTACAGATGCTGTGGCGTTTCATTTTGCTAAGGACATGGTTCCCATATACACCATCAAAAAACCAGGGTTCATAAAAATGCTACACGCTGCTGATCCAAGATACAAGTTGCACGAGTCGCAAATATTTCAAAGACGTAGCTATTCCCGAAAATACACTGGAACACGTGAAAAAGTAGTGGAGCAGCTTGAAAAGGCATCTTTTTTTTCAACGACGACTGACCAGTGGAGTAGTCGTACTCTTCAGCCTTACATGAGTCTTACAGCCCATTATGTTGACGCAGAATAGAAACTGTGAAGTTTTTTGCCTTCAGATATGTTATTTTCCTGGCGATCATACTGGGGAAATAATTGGACATGCGCTTAAAGATGCACTGGTGTCTTGGAAGCTTGTGGAGGATCGACAGGTGTGCGTGACCACTGACAGTGGAACGAACATGATCAAAGCAATGAAGATGAGCGACTGGACCCATCTTCAGTGCTTTGAACATCATCTTCACAATGCCATTGGTAAGTATGATTAATAATTCAAGCAATAAAATCGCAGTTATTTAGATGTTATTTTCTTAATAGCTGAAATTATGATGATGATGATGATGATGATGTTTTGCTTTTGTAATAACAGTGCCAGTCACTTAATATGAGGTTATAGATTCATATTCTGAAGTTATGAAGGAGTAAACTCTTCACAATATTACTGTCAAAGTACAATGAACTGCTATTTCAAATCTATTTTTTTTTTTTTGCTTTGTTTTAACAGAACATGGTGTGAAAGACCACAGAGTTGACCAACAGTAGCATTCTACAAGCACAAGACGATGACACAGGTTTAACAAAATGCATCAAAAGCACAATACTGCAGTACCTCAACTGCAAATACAGCAACCCTGTCACACATGAACTCCTCAACATAGCTTCTCTGATGGATCCCAGGTTCCGTACAACTTACATCGAACATGACAAGTTGGAGGGAATCAAGCAAAAAGTTGTTTAAGAGCTGACATCTTTGTTGCCAGACAAAAACCTTGAGGCAACAGTTCAGATGACTCAGGATGTGGAGCAGGAAGAACAGAGAACAGAAGCTGGGCCCAAGAAGAAGAAAACCTTGGCAAGCTTTTTTTAAGAAAACGGCACCAGCATCACAACCTGTCATTCAATCAGAAGAAGACGAAGTCGAGCTGACTGCCTAATTAGCCTTCCACCAGTTAAGTGGGTCTGTGTCTGACATTAGGAGACATGAAATAGGCTATCTTCCCCAGACTCAGCAAACTTGCAAAAAAAATACCCCTATATTCCCGCAACCAGTGCCCCTTCTGAGAGAGTGTTCAGTGCAGGTGGGAACATTATAACCCGTCATAGAGCATCTCTAACGCCTGAAACACAGACTGGTCTTCCTCTCAAGAAACCTGTAAAGAACATCCGCATGTGACTTATCAACAACATGCTTTATGTTTATTTATTTATTTTTTATTTACTGTTAATAATGCTGCTGGTGTAAATTTGCTTAAGTTCACTGATGTAATGTTTACATTGGTTAAACTGGTTATTTTCTTACTCTATATTCAGAATTATTTAATGTTTAATTCAAATTGCACAATATTGACTTTCATATTTCATTCAAATTCAAAAATTCAAAGATATTTAACTCGAGAATTTGTTTGACATTTATTTACACCTTGTTGACCAATTTATGTATGGCATGGCCATTAAAAATACAATGTTCCTTAACCATATGGTTTTTCAAGTTACTTATAAAGAGAATGTTACTTTTGTCATGTTGTTGTAATGTTTTAAGTTGATTAGTTACACATAAAAAAAAATTTAAATCAGGAATTGGCCAAACTTTATGAAAAAACCTAGATTATTTTTTTTTGCCATATTGCCCAGCTCTAATATATACATTCTTTCGAGTAAATGTGTATTATGTGTAAAATTGATTTTCAGTCACTTTTAATTATGCCAATAATTTTGATGAATGTATTGCCACTGAGGAACTTGAGAGTTGATATCTATAAACAATGTTTTTAGGTTTTATTATAACTAAATATCACAGACTAATGTTCTGTATGACTAAAATAAGTTCTTACTCTTTATCTATAGATCCTGACCTTTGAAACCAAGAATCCAGTTGAGTTAGCTGAGCGTTTGCGTTCTGTCTGTGGTAACCAGAGCAACGCTTATGCACGTCTCCTTGAGTACCGGCTCAATGCACTGCGGGGCCTGTGGGGGGCACAACGACAGGTGGCCCTGGAAGAGCAGCAAGAGCGAGATGGTGCGACTGCAGGAGCTGGCGCTGGTACAGGCACTGATGAGGAGACTCTGAACCTCCTGAAGCGCCAGGGTCTCTTGCAGCAGCAGTACCAGCAATCCCATCACCACCCTCCACTGCCTTCCAGCTCAGATCAAGCTCCCTTCACATCGCGTGTGGGTTTACTGCTCATCTTCCCCCTGCTGCAGTCACAAACCCGCCATGACCCGGCGCTTGCTGGTGTCACTGCCGAGGTCCTCCTGGCCTGTCTACGTGACTGCCAGCCTCTTAGCCTGGGCAAGGAGCCTGCTGACTGCCTCAGTGGATTGGAGGGACTTCTGTGCTCATGGTTAGAGCAGGGGGGTGAGCAAACTGCAGTAATTCTGGAAAAGCCGCTGCTGACTCAGCGACAGAGGGAAAACGCAGCTGCTGCGCTGGTGGCGCTAGCATGTGCCAGGTACTTGCAATATAAGTTGTAACAGCAGAGTGCATTCTGACTCTAAGTGCTGCAAGTTATGTAATACTAGATTATAATTAGTTTTCTATGCTATTATTCTTTGAGTTATCCCAATAACTTTAAATAGCTAGATATTAAAGCATTAAAAAAGGGAACAAAGTGGCATGAACAAATAGGTATTCCTTTGTGAAGATGAAACAAGTGTTGTATTTGCCCCTCATTCTTTGGGGCACCGATAGGTATGAGGTCTCTGTTCTGTAACTACTTTCAACCTACCAGTTTTTTTTTGCCTACACAGAACTTGATCTCAATCACAAATGTAAATATACTGTGTATGTTTATATATATATATAAATATATAATGTATGTATATATAATTTTAGCTGCACTGTATACTTCTTACTAACTATAGGTATCATTTTGTTTATATGCTTCTGTATAGTGCATCTCAAAAATAATTATTCACAAAGTTAATTTTCTGTTGTAATTTAATTTAAAAACTAAAACTCTAGATTTTGTGTTCTAGATTTATTTCATATAAAGTGAAATATTTCAAGCCTTTTTTTATTCTTGTAGTACAATTAAAAATCAAAAGAATTTACAGTGCAGAAATTCTGAAAAATTATGTTCACTCATGCACTTAGTACTTGGTCAAGGCTCGTTTAGCATGAATTTCTGCATCTGTGCAGCATGGCATTGAGGCAATCAGCCTGTGGCACTGCTGAGGCATTATTGAAGATGAGGTTGCTTTGATAGCAGCCTTTAGCTTTTCTAAATTGTTGAGTCAGATGTTTCTCATCTCCCTCTTGACAATACCCCATAGAGAATCTGGTCAGGCAAGTTAGCTGGCCAATCAGGGACAGTGATATCATGGTCATTGTAAACTCCATAAAGCCTGTCAGCAGATTGAAGCATAAAGTGCTCATAAATCTTCTGGTAGATGGCTGCATTGACTTTGGACACAGTGGAAAAATGCCAGCAGATAACATGTGGCAATGTCGCACTGGACTTCAAGAAACTTGGATTCTTAGTCCCTTTATTCTTACTCCAGACTCTGGGACTTTGATTTTTAAATGAAATGCAACATTTACATTCATCTGGAAAGAGGACTTTACGCAAATGAGCAGTGGTCCTTCTTTTTCTTCTTATCCCAAGTAAGACGCTTCTATTAATCAGAATAGCGCCCCCCCCTCGCATTTGAGCGGAAGTTGGAGTGATATACTTGTCCGATCCACCCGTCCCTTAATTTAGATTGGTCACATGTGCGTAAATGGGTCTCTTGAAGAAAAGCAATATCAGCTTTGAGGTGTTGCAAATGAATAAGGACTTTTTTCCTCTTTACAGAATGGTTAAGAGATTTAACATTCCAACTAACAAAATTGATCAAACATCCATTATCCTGTCTAGAAGAAACACCTATTTTTGTCATGAGAAGTTAATAGCAATAGTGAAGCTGCAGATTTACAAAAATAGAATAGAGTCATGAAAAAAAGAAAGAAAGCAATTAAGAAGGAGAAAAAAGAGAGAGAGAGATTTTAAAAAAGTACTGCTGACTGGCCTGAACCCTAACCCAATCACCCATTAAAACCAGGTGATTAACCCCCAACCCACACAAACAAATCCACACACTGTGCTTATTTAGATCCTATTGAGCCAAAACCAGGCTCTCACTGAACCATCTTATAAGCTTGGAACAATAAAATATATAAACAGGTCTAAACATTAACTAGTCAACATCATCCTTATTATGGTTATGAAGCGTTAATTACAAATAACTTCGTACTGAAACTAAAACAGAAACTTCAACATAACTACACTAACTTGTAATAACTCACTATAGCTTTCTCCGGTCAGGACTGTGTTTACCGTCCATATGCCAACGATACGAAATGTGGAACATCCTTTAGGAGTTAAGGTCTGGCTTCTGCGGGAGTAATAACACTATGATTAACATAGTGCATGGCTTTATCCGGATCTGTGAACATCTTGTCCTCGCCCTTATAGGTGATATGGAGTCGCGCAGGATACAAAATGCAGAAGCGCACACTGTCTTGTCCTCGTAAGAGTTTTCTAACTTCAGTAAATGCCGCACGAGCTTTGGCCACACTCAGGGTGTAATCGGGGAAATATGGCTATTTGCTCCCCGTTAAAGCGAAATGGTCCTCGGGACCGGGCACGGCGCCGTATCTCCACATAGTTCTGATGGTAGTGTAACTTGGCGACAATGGTGTGTGGTTTCCCTCCTTGCTTCTTGGGTCCGGAACTTCTATATGAATGGTCAATAAAGAGGTCCTTGTCCATCTGCAGAACTTTGGTCAGTAGTTTAGAAACTGACACGGTGGAGCTTGACCCTGGTTCTTCCGGAACACCCAGGATTCGAATGTTGCATCGCTGCATTTTCCCCTCCATATCATCATACCTCGCTTTCAGTTCGGTCATTTCTGCCTGCAGGCTCGATATTGTAGTTTGCATTGCGACCACTTCATCTGACCATGTAGACAGTCCGCCTTCCATGTCCTTCACAGTAGCCTTAATCTGGTCCATTTCTGCGCGAGTTGTCGCAACGCAACTGGTGATTTTGGCCTTGAGCGTCTGTAACTCACCCTTAATGGAGTTCAGTACTCTTGAGGGATGTAAGAATTTGAGATTTGAGGTCTTCGACATCCATTTTTTCCTATTTGGAGGAAGACGAAGTAGCGGCGCGGCTAGTGCTCGGCTTACTAACGGGGTTGAGGGCCGAGGATGTGCTGGGTCTAACGCTCCTGACCTTGTCTCTGGTTCAACAGTAGCTTGGTATTAGCAATAGAACAGTATTTCCAAAGACATTTGTTCATGGTGGCTTCGGCCTCACTCCACTCCTTGTTAAGCTCACTCAAGTTCTTGAATCAGCTTTGCTTGAAAAAATTTTCCCTGTGGGGTCATCCCTTTTGCTTGTGCCTTTTCTTCTTTTACACTTTTCTCTACCATGAATATGCTTCAATACAGCACGTTGCAAGCATTTTTAGCGATGACCTTCTGTAAGTGTATCCTCTCTATCCTCCCTTTGGTGGGTGGTGATCATCATCTGGACAAAAGTCAGCAGTCTTCTGCATGGATGACTGGGTGTTTGATTTTCATGAGCTGTAAGCAGAGGTGGTATATATTTGGTATGCATAAAAATGTACAACATGAGTGTTGGCGATTATTTCGGTACTGAAATATACTTATATATTCATAGCCTGTGAAAGTTACATTATATGAACAATTAAAATTAACATATAATCAAACAAACATATATTATATCCACCGCAAGATTGTACACTAAACGCAAGATCCCACTAGTAGCATGGATTTATGGACGTCCCGCAAAATTAGAGAAAGATGCGGAAACTTTTTGCTGCACATGCGCAAGTGTAGTAAGAAAGTGTAGAGTAGAGTGTAGCCGAGTGTAGCGGAGTAAGAGTAGTCTTTCTTTTTCAAAAATCTACTCAAGTAAAAGTAAAAAGTATGGTGCAGTAAAACTACTCATAGAATTAAATGTAACTCTTTACTACCCACCTCAGGGTGTAAGCCATAATTATCAAAATTACATGGAACCTCGGATTGCGAGTAACACGGTTTGCGAGTGTTCCGCAAGACGAGCAAAGATTTGTAATAATAATTTTTACTTGAAAAACGAGCAAGTCTTGGTTTACGAGTACAGAGTATCATGTAGCATGCATGCACTTCTTGTTTTGATGCCGAGCGTCATGTGATCACAACTGAGCCAATGGTTTTTCTCTCTCTTGTGCTGTGGAATTATGGGTAATTGTCTCCCCTGCTCGGTCTTGGTGCTCGTTTCTTACTGGCATAATCAACATCTGGGCACATGTGTACTGTTTACTATAACACTGTGACCACGTGTGTGCGTAAAACATTTTATTTTGTGTCTGTATGCGTGTGTACAGTGTGCGCGCATGTAAAGCAAAAGAAAGTCTCATTAGAGAGGTTAAAGATTCGTTTTCTCTCTCTGTACTAGTTTGCTCTTTGTGTCTGTGTGCCCCCCCCACACACACAGACCCCTCCTACTTTCGCCTTAACACACAGAAACACTACTCTGTCGCGATTTTTTTTCAAAATTAAAGTGCAGGTTAATTAAAAAATTTTTACTTTACAGCAGTGATTCCGTTAGTGTGTCGCTCAGTCAAATGTCAGAGATTTCTTGTTTATTTTTTTCATAAAACAGTGTTTCCGTTGTGTGTGCACGTGTGCGTGAAAAGAGTGGAGGAAGGGTAACTGTGTAAGACGAGAAGAGGGAGAGGGGAGGGGCTCCTTACTTTAGCTTCACACACAGAAACACTTATCTGTTTATTTTTACCTTTTTTTTAAGGTAAAGTGCAGGTTAATTTGTTTTATTTTTCATTTATATTTTGTGTTAATTATTTTTATGTATTTATTTTTCGATTTGGTTTACGAGTGTTTTGATATACAAGCCTGATTCCAGGATGAATCATGTTTGTAATCCAAGGTTCCACTGTACTGAAAAAAAAGCTTGAAATATTTCACTTAACATGTCACGAATCAAGAATGAGAGTTTCACTTTTTAAACCAAATTACAAAAGAAAATCTACTTTTTAACAATATTGTAATTTTTTTGTTGCAGTATGTTTAATAATGACATAATCTGTGACCTGTCACCTGTGCGTATTTGTAGGTTTATGTACATACCTGACTTGTACCATTCACTTTCAAGTTTTATAGTATTGTTTTTGTGATGTTTGTACAGGGGAAGCGCCGTGATTAATCCATATCTTTCTATCTAGGGGCTCTCTGAAGACATTTATTCACACTGTTCATCTGCTGCAGAAACAGACAGACTTAGGGCAGCTTCCTGTTGCAGATGTCCTTTATAGGTCAGACATTGTACCTTCTTTGTATTGTAATAACTTAAGTGATCAATTGCCATTTAACTGTTACAAGGGAAACTTGTGGAAGAAATATTGCTGAGAAGCTGAAATATTGCACTAGGGGGAAACATCTCTATGATGTAACAGAAAATTGTAACAAGAGTAGTAAAGCAAACACACAAAGAATAATGCATTTTAATTTCATGTTTTCATTTCCATTGTCTAAGACTGATTCTTCTGGAAGGTGGTCCAGGCTCCCCATCTTGTTTGCTTGGGGGAAAGCACAATGTCTCTTGGGGCTTTGAGGACATGCTTCCAACACCAGATTGTAGTGCTGCAGGAACAGAGAGTAAAGGTAGGACCATGTTAGAGATTGCAGAAAATATTAAATGTAAGTCCAGTCAAAATTGGTGTTCTTTGGTATTGGACAATAATCTACACATTTATTTCATAAATTCATTTGATTGATTCTGAAGAGTGAAAGTGAATGGAAAACATTTTGTTTAGGAAAACAGCCCAAAATGACAAACACTACAGCAGTATGTTAATCACGCAGTGAACATCAGACAGACATTTTAGATAGTTACAGTCATGAGAAAAAAGAAAGTGAGCCCTCTTTTATTTTACCAGTTTTTATATACAGTACAAACAGATAACCCTTAGGTTACAACAACAAAAACACACCAGATTTCAATGTGTAGCTTTTCAAAAATCTTTAAAAAGTAAACCAAAATTCAGAAACCATGTTGGGGAAAAAGTACTCCCTACGATTCAGTAATGTGTAGCTGCCTTTAGCAACCTGGACTTTTCTGTTGAAGTTAGCGTCTCACATAGTTTTTTGGATTTTCCACACCTCCCATAGTTTGAGAACAATTTTTTTAGCCCACTACTCCTAAGTTACTTGATAATAGACTGTTTGTTTTTTAGGCACTCTCTTAAGATCCTGTTACAGCCATTCAGCTTTGACGATGCTTCAGCTGCTGAACAAATGATTTCATGTTTGTCTCTAAAACCTAGGGTTCGGTTGCTCCAAAATACATCGAAATCATTACCCCTCCCCCCCCATGTTAGACAGTTGGTATGATGGTTTTGTGAAGATATTTTGTGTTTAGTTTTTGTCATACATGGTGCTGTGCATGATAACCAGACACCTCTAATGTGATCTCCTTAGTCCAAAGGATACTATCTGGATGCAGCTTTTTATATGGTATTCTGGATAAACATCCTGTTTATTCGTAGACAGAGAACATACAAATCCCTGAAATAATAAAAAATAATAGTCTATTTATCTGTGGCCCTGTTCTGTGGCCAGGAACAAGAAAAAGAATTTTAGGTATTAAACTGCCTTGTATTATTATTATTATTGCTTATCACTATATTTTCCTTTAAATAAGTAAGTCTGTCATACTCCATGCTTATATCTGTCTTTTAGTATTTTTCCTTGAGTGGTATTTTTATTCTAGCCTAATATGTTTAAATGTTATATTTTCATTGTGTCAGCTGTATTCTGTTTTACTATAGAGCAGGTAAAGTGACATCAGTCTTCTGAAGTATGTGCATATGTTTTGCTTTATTAATGTTCTTTAAATCGTTCAAAAATAATGGGAAATCGTGAGATAGGGAAAGGGTAAGATAAACAAAAGGCCATGAGAAGCAATTAAATCCCAATGCCAAGCAACAGTATTTAAACAAACTAATATTGATAAATAACATACGTCCATATACAACAGTTAGCCGCCCAGTAAACTGAATAACATCAATTATATGTCAGTAAACTGGATCATGGATACCCAAGTCTCCTCTGTTTCTAGTCTGTCTGGTCTTCCAGTCTTTCTAAGACCAGAACACTGAGTGCATTGTATAGTGTTAACAGGCACAGGTTGTTGATGTCAACTGTAATAGCTTAAAGCTGCACACTGCTTGTCTCAAGCTTTTTGGTTTTGAACTCACACACAGAAAGCCAATCATATCATGACTAATCATGTCCTGATTTGGGACCATAAAATAGTTAATTTGTATTTCTTATTTATTATTAACTATGCCATAAGTTGATTTCCATTCTCTCATTAAAATGGAACTGCAATGTTAAAGGGTTAATACATTTTAGATGTTTAGTCTAATGCTACTTTCTTATTTTTTTTCTCTCATTCAGACACAGACCTCGGTCGCTGCTTGGCAACAGATGGTTTATATCTCTATACCACTAACTCATTTGGCAAAGGTTTGAGTAAGCTGGGCTCAGGCCTTCATGGGACCCTGAGGTAAGAACCATGTGCTATAGACTCTTGGATTACAAACTTTTTATAGTACTTTGAACATGTCGTTGTACAGGTCAGTGTAAAGATTTTCTTGGGGAAAACATAGTTTAGTGTTTACATATCCACTTAAAACCTTCCTGTGCTACACGTTATTTACATTTACAGTTGGAAGACGCTGTTTTCCAAAAGTGATTTCAAAAATTGCCTTGAAGTTTCCATCATTTTAAATATATCCTTATACTGGGTTACTAGGCTGCTCTAACTAGAAGTACCATCAGTCAAAGACTTCAGGAAAATTTTTTGGGGGTGTTAAAATAAATACCTAAGAAACAGATTGGTCTTTTATTTAAGAGCTCCAGTAGAGTCCTACTAAAGATGGTTAACGATGGTTGCCATTTCGCAAAATGGTAAAACTAAAGTTTATAAAAATAATCACATGAAGATTAGCCAATCTGTTGAGGGTCTCAGAAATGGTAGGATGTTTACTTGGTATAAATCAAATCCAAGGAAATTCCACAGAAATGGCTGCAGCTGTCAAAGATGGGCCATGTACAGTGTGTGCCTGCAAAAAATGCTTTTATAACTGGATTCAGCAGCTTTTTTATTTCCTGAGCAGTGTTTGGAACTTGTTGGTGCTCTCCTCTCATATCAGTCACTCTCATCATTAACCTGCATCTTAGTAAGCCACACACAGTATGGAGTGTTCTATAATAATATAGTTGTGTTTACTGTTATTGCTATTATCTCTCAGTGTTATTTTTATATGCTCACTCTCTTTCAGAGGTTTTGTTTACTGTAGAAATGAAGAGCTAGAGGCTGGTTGGGTAGTACATTGCAGTACCCATCTCCTTCATCGTCCTGCCTCCTTTGATAATAAATCCCATCAGCTGTGCCAGGTCATAGACCCCTACACTTTACAAGTAAGCAAAAATATACATGCATACCCTCTTTATCACTTAAACAGACATTAAAATGCTAATCAAAATTGATCTCTGTGTGCCTACATGTGTATGTCTGTGCTGCTCCTTTTTATTTAAATTGCATCAAGTATATTTTATTTACATTTTGTTAAGAATGAAGTTTACTATAGTCATATTCACTCTAGTTCTCAATTAAAGTCCATGTCTGTATTAAGGTTTGCCAGACTGTGCCCATGCCTCTTCACCACGTTCCAGTGGGCAGCAGTTTGACCACGCTACATGTGTGCTCGGATGGTACATACATCTACTGGGTATGGTCGCCTGTCAGTCTCAACGAAAAGACCCAGAAAGGCCATTCTGTCTTCATGGATGTCTTCCAGTTAGTGGTATGGTCATAGTAGCTAAGGGAGAGCTATGCTAAGTAGACTATGAATTATTACTTGAATTATGCATTAAATTATTCAGCTTTGTGGCAAAAAAAAAAAAATACTGTTTAAAAATGTTTTCTCTTTCATCAGTTAAAAGAAAAGGGCATGGTAGAAGTCGTTTTTGCCTATTTTAAAACATAAAAATGGTTTTAAAATAATTGGTAAATGACCATTAAATACATTATTATTATTATACTATGAAATTCTCTTTTTCTGAGTATGGGTATTTGGGGTTAGCATTAGATTACTTAAACACAGAGAAGTGACAAATTAAATGAACTGAATGGACTCTTTGTGGGCATTCTGCTGGCATGGTTTGAGTCCATATGTGTCCCCTTAGGAGGAAGTGAAAAAAGATCTTGTGACTGATAATTTTTATCCTATGATTAATGTCTATCCTGAGTGATTATGAGTGATGTCTTCCAAGATGGCAAAGCCTCCATCCACAGGAAACAAGTACTCGCAGAATGTTAGAGACTCAAATCACATGCTTTAACAGTCATAGTCATCAGATGAAAACCCATTGGGGGTTTTACAGGGATATGTTGTAAAACCTTGACTGCCACCTTCACACTCAACACTTCATCAGATGTCGAAAAGAATGGAGTTGGACTTGCTGTTCATCCTTCGAGTACAGTTGTAAAGATTTGTAAAAATCTGTACTATAAAGCTGTTTTCGTTGCTTAACACATTATTAATGTGCTTCATAATTTAATAATAATTAATAATAACTTATAATATAATACTAATAATGTAATGATGATATTTTCAAACACAAGTAAAATAATTTAATTACGTTTTTATATTAAATATAATTATTAGTCTCTTACCCTTATTAATTGCATGAATAATAATTCCTGTTTATCTTTGACTCAGACGGAGTCTGGGCTTTGCATGGCCAGTGCTGTCCGGGAGCGAGTGATCTTGTCACGGAAAGAGGGGGAGTCATCAAAATGCTTGAATGAGCTGCTGATGAGTCGTATGTCTCGTTTCCGCACCTCTCACTCGGCCACTCTTGCTGCCCTCACTGGCTCCACCATCACAAACCCTGTCAAAGAGGAGCAAACTGGTAAATTCACACATGCACATGGGCCCACAGGTTCTGTGGCAGGTTCTGCCACTTTTTACCTATTTGTTTATTTATTTATTTGTTTATTGTATATTTGTATATTCAGCGAGGTTGAAACATGATCAAAGCCCTTCAGTGTTTGTACATTTTATTTTGATAAAATTTGACTTAAAAATTTATAAATCTCTTCACTAAAGGCATTATAAATTGAGCTCAGACGCATGATGTTTGCTTCGATTATGTTGAGATATCTCTTGGACTTGACTCTAATGTAGATGATTCAATGGCTTAGATGCGATTTATAAAGGCACACACTTTTGTGAAAGGTTCCACAATTCACAGTACATTTCACAAGTCATAGAACTGGCAAAGGTATAAAACCAATGTTTAAAATGCGCTCAAGGTCACTGTAAGGGGTGCTGTATGTGGGTAGAAGGAGAGGCATATATGCAGAGGTGACGTGCGTCTTTTAATGAACACAAAGAAACAAATGGGAACAAAACATGAACTTAAACAGGAGACAAACAACACATGACAGACTCAACAGGAGACAAACGATACGTGACAGACTAAGTGATAACATAAGGCTAGGGGCTACACAAAGGCTAGGAGCTAACAAAGGGCTAGGAGCTAACAAAGGGCTAGGAGCTAGCAAAGGGCTAGGAGCAAACACATAGGACTAGGAGAATACATAGAACTTCACAGGGAAACAAACAAAACCACTTAACTTGATATAGCAAAATGCAAAATGAGCAGCAAATCAAATCAAACAGATGCAAGACCTAGACTGGTGAAACTCAAGAACATTTATAATCAAACTAATCAGCAACCTCGGTTCAGCTGAGCGTTTCCATCACCTGACCGAGGTGCATTCTGGGACAGTTTTACACTGAAAAAAAACAAAGAAAACAGAAAACCAAAGGAAGTCTCTGGGCGCTTTGGTGCTCTCTAGGGGTTATCTCTGACAGTCACAGTGGGCTGCATCATGGTGAAATGGAAGAAGTTTCCCTAATGCTGGAGTTCTGGCCACTAGTCAGGCTAGAAGGGCACAAACTCTTTGACTCCAACCGAAGTTCAGAAATCATACTTTTGTGGTGCTTCATAGTGTAAAGGGAGTCTATTCAGAACAGATGTAAAGTATGGATAAATGCAGTTAAATACAGAAGAAAACCTGCCTGTGTCCAGTGCCTAGAACACACAAAGTCATAGAACTGGCAAAGGTATAAAACCAGGGTTAAAATGCGCTCAAGGTCATAGTGGGCTGCACTGAGTATAGCTAGTATAAAGAACTACATACATTAATATTATTAAAATCATTAACATCATGTGCAAGTGCCAAAATTGCATGAATTGCTCAGTATTTTTAGGTTTTTAAATTTTATTTACATTTACGTTTAGGCATTTGGCAGACTAACAAAAGTGCTTTGAAATGTCCTCTTGGCCAGAAGGTTGGACTAATAAGATTTTGGGGGTCAAGGGTCATTCCCACTGTGATCTTGCATCCTTTCCATTCTTCTCTCTATCTCAGGAATGTCTCGAGGGAATTTTGTGAACATTGACACAGATGTTCACTTAGACTGAAGAATGAAATAATTGCATTTTACTTGGTCAAATGTCACGGTCACTGTGACCTCACTTCTGTCCAAATTCGTCTGTCCCGTTATTATGAATGGAATATCACAGGAGGGACTTTTTCAATATTGGAACAAATGTCCAGTTGTGCTCAAAGTTGACTGATTAGATTTTACTGGAAGGGGGAAAATAACTGTGACTGTCTCATTGTGAACATCCACTCTGACTCACGGATGAACTGAGTACAGTTCGCTGGTTAAATGGCATTGTCACTGTGATGTCACATACATTTGTTTCACAATTCTTAGTGATATATCATGAACATCATGAGGCAATTTATTTGAAATTGGCAAAATTGTCCACTTGGCCAGAGGGATGAAGTGATTATATTTGGAACTTCAGCCCTAACTTCTTGCCAGACCTGCTTCTTTGAGATCACGTTCTAACTATTTGTACTCTTGTGGCTAAATGGTTAAATCTTCTAAACCATGGTCTGACATATAGAGTATGGTCTTCCTAGAGGAATGAAGGCAAATATTAAGAAGGGAATTAATTAGATTTTAATGCCTATTATTTTGGAATGCTTAGTATTCAAGTGTTCATATAATTTTGACCATACACAGTGCTCTATATTATCATTACATTTAGGCCATAATTTAAGAGAGCATGTGCACTGGCATTTTATTTTGCTGTACAGTACATTATGCATGTGTCTATTCCACCACTAAAACACAACCTAAGAGCATAAAAGAAAAGCTATAAAATCTTTGATTTTCAGTCAGGAAAATCATATCACTAATGGGAAGTATGTCACTAGTTGGGAACTTTGTTACTGATGAATAGCAGTAGATGTGACATATTAAATTTCACATACAGAATCGTACATTGATTAACTACTGTACATGAAGCTAATTTTTATATATATATGAGAATTTTCCCCAAGAAATTCTCATGAAAATAATTTATACAAAATTTAGAGTAAAAATAATCTTTGAAAAGAATAGTGGCTGAAGTTAGACGAGAGAGGAGAGGAGGAAGGAATGGGCTACTGTGTTGGACGACTTTCTCGCACACGCACGCACGCACAAACACAAACACACACACACACACACACACACACACACACTAACCGAAAAACTGCTCTGTCTGAAAACTTCTTTAACAAGGAACCTCTCTAATGACACTTGCTTTTGCCTCCTTATGAGGATTTTGCGGAAATGTGACGTTGCATTGTCGTTAAACAGATTCATCTCTCGCACTGCTACAGCTTTTTAAACTTTTTTTTGTTGCAGTACAGTTACTAAAGAACAGTCACTACACTTGGACACAAAATGTAAAAAATGCTTTGCGCGCGGGCACACACGGTCACAAAGTTATAATAAATAGTACATGCGCGTACGAATGTCGACTATATGAGTGACGCACGTGCACTGACACAGAGCATGGAGATGATTACCCACAATCCCTCAGCTGGCTCAGTTGTGATCATGTGACGCACAGCAGACAAAGCGAATGCGTACTACTCATATGTCAAGACCTCACTAGTTTATCAAGCTAAAATTTATTAAATAATTTTACTCGTCTTGCAAAACGCTTGCAAAACAGAATAAGTTACTCGCATTCCAAGGTTCCACTGGCTGACGTATAGTAAATATTAAAGATGTTGTGATATATTAAGTAGAAAAAATTTGTTTTCTTTTCTTTTTAGTAGTAAATGCTAGCTGCGGTCTTCCTCTTAAGACTTTGAGGAAAACACCCATGTATGTCTGTGGGACCTACCTGGTAATGCTGGCCTCCCCTCCTGGTGTGGCTGGAAGTTCTGCAACCCGCTCGCTTTTTGGTGGATCTAGTGGCCTTTCCTCCCTTAAGAGTAAGAGACTATAGCTGACTATCAATCCAGTAATGTAAAAATATCACAAATGCTATCTAAAGCAGTAATATTTGTTTTTTTTTCCCGCTTGTTTGCTTGCATGTGTACTTACTCTCTCTCTCTCTCTCTCTCTCTCTCTCTCTCTCTGTTCTATATTTCTAAGTTTTGACCTCTAATCTGGTGTTTAACTTGAATGATGGTCAGTTCGTCAGTCGTGCAGACCTGATTGATGCTCCTGGCAGTTCTCTGGGTCGTGGCGCTCAAGTGGTCGGCTTGGGTATGTAAAAATTATACCTAATTATTGTTTCTCTGCTTTGCCAATGTGGAACATCGACATACAGTATAAATGTATAAATTTTTACATTAAAAAAGGCATACAAATACTTTAGGCATACAAACAAACAAACGGAACCGAAAACTGGCTATGGTGCACGTATATATATGAGAGTTGTTCAAAATATGAAAAACAAGAATAAGTGTTGAAAATTGGTAATATTTGCAATATTTTTGGGTGGACGGATCTATATTATCTGGATTTACAGTTTTTTAAATGGGAAAATTCAAATTGCAATAGAATTCATCTCCTTCAGAACTCGCCTCCAGAACGAATTAAATTTGTATGCTGAGGTTCCACTTTATTATCTTTTTATGCCATCTCTTTTTTTCAAGCACATATTTTCAGTATATACACACACATACATAGATACATATTTTTTGTGGTCAGAATTTCTAAATCATGTTCATCTGCATACTTGTTATCATAAGCATATTTGTCTTGATTACCATTGTATGGCTTAATAATTAATTTAAATGTTGATTTTTGC
The DNA here is from genome assembly GCA_011419295.1 of Clarias macrocephalus. NCBI lineage: Eukaryota > Metazoa > Chordata > Actinopteri > Siluriformes > Clariidae > Clarias > Clarias macrocephalus. The sequence goes on along the minus strand of JAAGKR010000245.1, from coordinate 219,570 downwards.
TTGTAATGCACCAGGGGCCTGCTATGATGCTCTTAACAACTTGATCTGGACATGCTCCAGTGACTACATGGATCAGTGGTCAAACCCAGGCAACCAAGCTTTTCATCATGTGTGTAAACGGCTTGGCTTCAGCCATGTCATCAGAGAGCCCAAAGGTAAAAAAAAATATGGATTGAGAGCAATGCTTTGCAACAAGGAATGGATTGCTCTGTTTTTATCAAATTTCAGATCACAGCTCAAAGCTTTTTGCAACATTCCTGTCTACCTTTAATATTGTCACACTCTATCAACCTCTGATGCTGTGTGCAGTTTGTCAACGTAGTCAACAACGTCTGCCTAAAATGTCTCTGTGTTCTATACTGCATTTTACGCTCCACTTTAAAGTTTTAAAATACCCCTTTGTTTTTTAATTGAGAAACTTCAGCTATAGTTTGTGAATTTGTACATTGCGAATAGTTCAGCGCATCCCATCTGTGGCATCAAGACACCAATGTTGAGGGGGGGGGGTGCCACATGTCAAAGTAAATGCAAGGTTCAAAGGTTTCCTAGCAGAACGTTGCCCAGAACATCAAAAGAATGCAGGGCGATGGGCAGGGGTTAGCATGGGTGCTCTGATGGTAGCAATGCAGCCCCATTCACAGCAACGTTGTGAAACACTGTGCTTGGACACCTTTCTGTCTCAGCCCCCAGAACTTTTTCTGTGGTTTATGACAGTATCTGTTCTGTGGCGTCTGAACAGATGGACTAGCCATTTGGCTCACCACTTGTAATCAAGGAGTCTTGAACTCCCATGAGCTTGTCACTGGATCACCAGTTGCCCTTTTTTGGGCCACATTTGGTATGTACTGAACAGTGCATACTGGGAACACCCCACACAACCTGCCATTTTGAGATGCTCTGCCCCAGTCACCTAGCTATCAAAGTTACCAATGTGGCTGGCCTAATACATGCCTGGTACATCCCATGTCTTGCCAGCTGCCATTATACCTCAGCTTCTTTCAGTTGGTGTTTGTTTTGAGGGCTTTTGCCTTTCAGCAAATGAGATTTATGCACAATTAGGTATGATAAAGTTTATCCCATTCATTTTTTAATCTTACAGCTGAAGTGGTGTGCAGCTGATGGTCAGGTCTCTGTATTAGGGCTATAATGGTATTTGTTATACCATACCAGTACAGGAAGTTACCTGTTCAGTACAGAAAGTTCAGTTTGGTGCGTGTTGTATGAATAGGGTCTAGTTTTAACCACATGCATAACTGTTTTTATGTTCTCATGGTACAGTATGTAAAGGTGCTCCAATTGATCTGCTGGCGAGGAACTATAGTAGGACAGTCACATTTTAGAGAAGCATTTCAGTTTTTTCCTACAGATCCAGAGCTTTGGACTACACTGTATGTACATAATAAGTGAGGCTTTAACAGCCTATATACCCTTGTAAAAATGTTTTTCACTAGAATTCTTTCAGAAGCCCATTTGTGAGGCTGGATACTGATGTTGGGCTAAAAGGCCTTGCTTGCATTTGAAGTTTTATCTCAGAAGCAGTTTAGTGGAGTTGAGGTCAAAACTGTAAGCAGGCCACTGGGGTTCCTCCTCTCAAGCTGCCTTAAACCTTTTCTTTATTTCCCTTTTTTTAGTGTGCAGAGACACAATCATGCACGTACAGGAAAAGGGCCTTTCCCAAACCGTTGCCAAGTTGGAAGCATACAATTTTCCATAATGGCTGTGTTTACTGTAACTCTCTCACTCTCTCTCTCACTCACTCACTCACTCACTCACTCACTCACTCACTCACTCACTCACTCACTCACTCACTCACTCACTTATCGTCTCACTTATCGTCTGTGCAACTTTATGGGTGCCAAGCCATTGCAGGGCACACATATACACACTCACAAGCTCATACACTACAGGCTAATTTGGGAACACGTATTAGCCTAATCTGCATGTCTTTGGACTGTGGGAGGAAACCGGAGCACCCGGGTGAAAACCCACTGAGCACAGGGAGATCATGCAAACTCCATGCACACAGACCCGAGGCTGGCATCAAACCCGGAACCTGGAGGTACAAGGCGACAGTGCCAACCACTAAGCCACCATGATATGTTTACCTTTAAGAACGGTTACCCTTAACTGGAACCAAGGGCTGAGAAATCAACCACAGACCAGTCACCATCACTGACATTTCTGGTATAGCAGATACTAAGAGAACACTATGATGGGTAGTGTGCTCTTTTTTTATCTGCCATCATGTGTGCTTTACACCACTCCATCTGACAGGCAATGTACTAAGGATGCTTAGCCATGGAAACCAACTTCACAAAGTTCCTGAAGCACAATTCTTGTGCTGTAGTCTATCTGTTTATTCAAGTGCTTCTTCATTTTATTCAAGTATCAGCAGTAGATGTGGCTGAAGCATCTGAACTTATTGGTACATATTTTAAAGGTTAAACTTGAAAAATGTTTAATTTTTATATATTATATTTATATTTATATATTTATATTTATATATTTATATTTAGTGCTATTTCTGTGTAATAGATCATATGTAAAGACTTTTTAAAAAATAATCGGTTAAAACATGAGTTAGAAAAGAGAAAAAAAATTGTTAGTTTGAAATTTGTATGTGTATTTGTTCACAGAAGAGATGGTGGAGATGAATGAGGTAATAAGTCAGCTGCTCCACCACATTGGTGCCATGTGTATTCACCAGCAGAACCTGTTGGCCACTAGCAGCAGCTCGCCGATGAGCTCCTTCCTAATCAAACAGCAACCAATGGAAGCCTGCCACTTCAGTGCCATCTGTGACATAATGGAAAAGGCCATGGTGAATTCTGACATCTGCATCATCCGCTGCATCCTTGTGGTGTTTCAGGTGCTGCGTAATATTTTTGATGTTATTTTTTTTATCTAGAAACAAAATAAAAATCAACTTTAAAGGAATATAAAGAAATATAAAGGAATTGTAAGTTTAATTTAAAATGTGTAGCTAGCATGCTGTGTAAAAGCTGACTTGAATGTTTTTGTTTTTGTATCATAGTGCAGTAAGGGGTTCAATCAATTTCAGATTACCATTGTTTAATTTACAATTTATAATGCATCTAAGGTGATCACAGTCAGATTCTATACAATAAAATGTAAAGAATGAATTCCATTATTGACTTTAAAACTTTCTTATATACTTAAACCTGTGTTCTGAAGATGCTTTCTAAATAAAACATTTAAAGAATTCTTCATAATGGACTGCTTAATTTAATTTTCTTCTAACACACTCCATTAAACACATTGCGTAAGTGATGCAGTGTAATGCATCGACTCAATCAGCTTTCAGTGATAATTCGCTATAAATAATGTATTGTCTATGCAGTGGAACTAGCTTTGTTCTTCTTTGCTGTGTAGTTCAGTAAATTCTGCAGTGGTTCACGTGACTGCATCTCCTAGCTCAGTCGTTCTCAACCTTATTACTGCCCTGCATATTTAGTGTTTTCCTGCTCTTCTACATCCACTTCAATGAAACAAAAGAAGGCTGTTAATTAGTTGATTAGTTAAATCAGGTGTGCTGGGAACTGAGAACCACTGTCCAAGATAATATACACACATTATGAGCATGTTTCAATGCAGTACAGAAATAAAGATCAGCCCACAAAAAATCCCTTAAATCAAAGCACTGTGTCCTTGATCAAACATAAAAAGCCAGGAAAATTATTTAAGTAATTTCTTTGTTTTTATTTCAGGTGGTGTTTCGGTTCTTTAACCCCCAGTCAGAGCAGAACCGAGAAAGTATAAGACGCTCTGGATTGCTTCTGTGGCAACTACTCATGGCCCCTATTGATCAGATAGGGGCAGAAATCCAAAAAGAAGTGTGCCTGGCCATCAGGTCAGAAACTATACAATGAAGTCATTATATCAATGTTGTAGGAAGTATCAGTGCAATTATTGAACACTTTACATGAAAAAAAATGTTTTGGCTCATATAATACAAGTTGTTAATATTAGAGGAATGATAGTATTTGTAATTTAGGCTTGAATTTATGGCTAGTAATTAAACAGACACTGTCATTCAATACAGTTTAACAGCAGCATGAACACCTGAGGTTTACACCTTTAACTGTGAAATGCTTGTTGGTGGCAGTTGGGTTGTGTCCAATGTGTCCAAGGGACTGCAAGCTGAAACTTCTTGCTGATGAGAGAGACAGCATGAATTACTAGAGCTGAGTGGAAGTCGATAGTAACCAAAATAAGCACTGTTTACAATGTGGTGGACAGAAAATTTTTCCATTTCATCATTCAACTGGGTTGGAACCCTGTGTGGTCTTCTGGTGACTCATGATATTTTGAGCATGCTGAGATGCTTTTCTGCTTTCCATCGTTGTAAATAGTGTGCAGACATTTGCATACAGTGTTAAATACTGTATACATCCCATATATCTTTCTGTCAGCTCAAACCAAGCAGACCACTGTCCTTAGTCATTCATATTCTAGTATATCCTAGAGACTTTATGTCTGAAAATCTCTTGAGATCAGCAGTTTCTGAAATATTCAAACATCTGCCACTAACATCCATTCCATTAAGTTAAAGAGATTACACTTTTTTTTCCCTTCTGCATTTTTATGTGAAAATTTACAAAAGTTCTTAAATGGTAATTGTATTGACCTGTAACTTGATTAGCTGATTGAAGAGCTTCAGGTGTTATTATTAAAGTGGATGATGAGTGTGCATAGAAACATGTACACTTGGGTTCACGTGGGCTTGTCATTTACAATGGATCTCCAGATCCACATATATGTCATGTAAAAAAGCTGATGAAAAGTCAGCGTGGCTGCAATAAAAATGGAAAACTTTTTTGAATTTCTGTTGCATACTAACTACTATTAGTTTCGTTATTGTTTTACAGCTTTGGCTTGAATATCTTGTATCAGGGAGAGGTGGAACTGAATGACTTGTTAAAACTTGTCCTCACAGAAGGTAATTCGACTATATCATACTACTAGCATGTGACACTGAAGGAGTATTTGTAGATTTTGTGTCAGTATACCAACAGTTATGTCCATATACAATATATTTTGACTTGTAAGATGCTGCCCTCACCTTTTAGTATTTTTAGCTTAATTATCTAAATTTCTTCTACACGTAAAGCAAGGATTTTCCCCCTTTGAGGTTTTGTCCATGTGGTATAGTATTAAATTCACCATCAGGTGGCAGTGTTCTTTTAGAGGGAGGGGAGGCGTTTCATAGTAGGTCTTGATGTTTGCTTAAAACAATGTTCACCCGTTTAGTTTGTATCTAAGCTGTCAAGCATGAGTTTGTGGTTACAACATTACTCCAGCCCTTCACATTCTTACTCAGAAATCCAAACTTCAGCCAAATGCAACCCAGATCTGACTTTGAATTCCTATTCCTCAAAGCACTTCAGATTATCTAAAACAGTCGTCAGATGCTGCAGGATTGAGGGATTATTGTTAGTCATTTAATACAATAAAATTTATATATATTTTTTATAGGTGAAAGAAATAGTGGTTTGTCCCAGTTGCGTGATATTATTCTTAACAACCTTGCTGACCAGCTACAGAAGAACCGCTTCGGAAGTGAGGATGATGACCACTACCGGTAAATGCTGCACAATTTCTCTGTAAATAACATCTTTCTGTTACTATAATACAAAGAGAATTGTGTAATTTCACCAGAACTAGCAAATCTTGCTTGCTTTCGTTGTAGGCTAAATGATGAACTGCTGCATTGCATACTGAAGACTGTAGTGCGTGAATCTTGCCTTCTCATCACTAAATGCCAAACACTTGACAAAGAAGAATTCCAGAAGCTTCTCTCCACTGTGCCTGTATGTCAAAAGGTTTTTATGGTAGCATTAGGGCCATATGCAACATGTTTTATGTTAAGAACTTATGTTTAAAATGATTAACTGTTTTATTGGAATTTCAATTAACTTTCCTTCCCCCCCCCCAGGCTGACGCGTGTGAGTGTGTTTGGGTGTGTGTGCTTGTATCTTCTTGTATCACTATTAAGTGCTTAAGTACAGTACAAGCATCTTACCAGAAAATGACCTATATATTAAATATTACTTGAGTAAAATCATAAAGTATCTGATTTTAAATGTACTTTAATATCAGAAAAAATAGATTAAAAAAAGTTAACATTAAGAATTTTAATGATGAACTTCCTTATTGTAACACGTAATATGATGTAGTTAGAAACCAGCATGTAGACTAATCAGTAACGTATGGTAGCACACATTAGTCTGGCCATCATGTTAGCAAGATATCTGAACAGGCTTATGATAACTGATTAAAATGTTTTTTTTTTAACTAATGTTAAAACACATTGATTTAGTGGAGTCATAATGCCAATGTTCATTTCACTTACCTCAATGTGCTTTTTTAGCTCGAATGGAGAGTTTTTGACTGCTGGTATTTCAGTGAGTTTGAGTAGGAAGAAGTTTTCAATCCAACGCATAAAAACATTTCTTGCAAATAAAGCCATAGTTGTGTAACATTGTCTTCATCGCCACTGCGGAGATCACTGAGATCACCACTGTTTGGGATGCTCGCCACTTGGTAGTTGGCAAGAGACAGACACCAACTCGATTTGGTACATTAACTTACAGTCAAGGAGGACTGATTTGACCAAACCTGCTTTCTTTCAGATTTTATTTTGTAGAACATTCTTAGTGAAATGTACCAGCATAAAAGTACTCATTTTATTGAGGACATGTTTAGTAAAGTTTCCAGAAATAGAAATAACAACGTAAAGTGCTGATACAGGAAAATTCTACTAGTGTCACTGCATGTATCTGAAATCCATTTTTAAAATATCAGATTATTGCTGAATTTGACCATTCTTGCATGGCCCAATATTTTCCCTATAGCCATACAGTTAGTTTCAGAATTATTGGCACCCTTGTAAACACTGGATAAAATATCTGGATAAACTACTGTAAATCTCATACTGTGGAAATGAAACCTTTAATTCATGAAAATTTCTTCTAGGGGAAAACATTGGATTAAAATGCATATCAGTTATTGGCATCCCTAGAGTTTCTTATTAACAAAATATAAATTTATTGTTATTATTATTATTATTATTATTATTATTATTATTTAGTACGTATACTAATGATTGTAAATAATAATCCGCACTGGTGTTTAGGTGCTCATCAGTGTTCATAAGCGATGACTTATTTTCCTGGGAAATAGCTGTGAGGTGACGCAGAGGCAAAGTCATTAATCAGCAAGTGTACGATTAGACAATACACAAATAAAATAAGACAAAAGTGTTAACTTTCAAGCTTAGTCTGGGAAAGAGAAATCGGTAGTGAAGCATGCCCACCAACACATAAAAGTAATTGTGTATTTTTCTGCACTATATGTGAGAGCATCTGGAGAGTAAAGATTAATTGTTATACTCTACAGAGGATGCAAAGGTGAACAAGAAACCATAACTAAAATTTAACAGAAAATGTAATAAATAAAAATTCAATCCTGCTATCCTTAAATCCTTGCATTTAAGTTACTTCAGTTAAAATTTCTAGCTTCTAAGATTTCCATGAAAATTTACCTTTTTTTTTTTTTCGGGTGGGGGGGGGATTCTCTCCCTAATTTAGTCATATCCAATTTCCAACGGTTGCTAGAGGTCTCCCATGTCAAGGCTACTACTCAATCTGGGAGGACCAAAGACAACGTGATGCCAACCAACCGCATCTTTATGAACTGCTCGCTCCCTCACTGTTGGCATGCAGTTCGAACTCGGAGGACAGTGTTATCCGCTCCTTCGACTCATGTGCTCTCACAGGTGGCCTGTAGAGTTGTAATTGATGTGAGAGTACCAAGTGCTTCCCATCCCTTAAGTATTCCAAGTATGGCACAACTGGCAGTGGAATGGTGAAAAAAGTGTTTATAGAAACCACCCATCGTCTAACAAACTACTGTATAAGCCTTAGCAAAAGAATTTTTAATCCAAATCTTATTTAAAGTAGGGCTGTAGGTAACGAATATTTTAGTAATTGAGTATTCTACCAAAAATTTAATCGATTAATCGAGTAATCAGATAAAATGCACTTAATTAAACAGGAATATAAAATGTATATGAGAAACACATATTAATTGGTTTTCTTTTTAGAAAAATCAACTTTTATTTTTTAAATGCATACAGCATTCCTATCCCCCCTTGCAGTTTGAATTGCAGTGAGATGCGGTGTTAGGCACCGTGAGCCGCCGCGACTGCCCGCTGACGTTCCGCAAAGTTCTGCAAAAAAAATTAAACATTTTTTTAAGGCGACTTAAACATATTTAATTTTTCGCGCAGAAAGATGGAAACATAATCGCAGTGCCAAAACTACTTCCGGCCACCGCGTGAAACCGCGTAGGTGAGATAGGGGTATTAAAGTTGACCGAGATTGATTAAGTGCATTACAGCACCATACATTCTTATTTTAAAGTCTTTTCTTTTTTCAAATGTATTTCAAATGACTTTAAGGATTAAAAAAAACTAAGGCACACATTAAAATAAATAATTATACAAAAACACTAAGTTGTACAACTAAACTTTCAGAACTAAAAGTTTCAAAATCTACATCTCAGGCATAATATAAGCCTTTACTGACAATTTCTGTCGTTTTCTCTTGCTGCTTTCTGCTTCTCTTGGCCTCGCTGATAATGTTATTCCTCCTTTCCATTTTGCAGCCCGCAACAGAGCGCTCCCTCAAATCAAATTATTATTATTATTATTTAGTACGTATACTAATGATTACACAGAAATCAATACACAGCTAACTGTTTGCGTCTCCTTCCGCTTTGTGGGTGACGTAAGCGCTTCTTCTTCGTTGGTGTTTACTGGCGGCTTGCATCCGGAAGCGCGCTGTGTCAAAATCGTGCTGTCAACAAATAATTGCGCAAAAACATAACCCAAGCTTTTAAAATTAATTAAACGAAGCTTCAAGGCAGAAGATTTTTCCTCGATAATTTTTTGTAATCGAATTACTCGATTTACTCGAGGAATCGTTTCAGCCCTAATTTACAGTAATCCAACCTTAAGTCAAGTGAAGTCAATTCAACCATATACAGTTCAGTACACAGTGAAACGAAACAACGTTCCTCCAGAACCAAAGTGCTACATACTTACACCATAAATTAACAAAAAACTAACTAGCTAAGTAAGACATCTAATTAGTTGATTAGCTAAGACAAAACAAATTAACGCCTTAAATGAATCTATGAATCTATCTAAGCACTGTACAAAAGACAGCAAAAGACAACATAAAGTGCACGTCCAAATGTGCAGACGAGCAGCAATACGACAACTTGGCTTCTAGATTCCTGAGGCAACTGTATTCTTGACTGTAACTTTGACTATAGTTTGACTGTCACTATTCAGATTGTTTTACGTTAATTACATTTATACCACCGAGCAGATGAAGGTTAAGAGCAGCAGCTTGGTGGTACTGGGATTTGGATTCATGACCAGTCCAAGTTCAGTGTCTTAATGATTGAAAATTCTTTGAAGATGTGTATGGTGCCTGTTTTTGTGCCAGTGTTGGATGTGAACTGTAACATCAACTAGATAGTGAGTTACCCAGGATTGTCTATAATGAAAAAGACAGAGGGAGAAGAAGGGTGAGAGATATGGAAGCCATTATCATTAAATACTTTATCTTTCTTCCTTATAGGGTCTATTGTTATTTATGTTTATTTCAGGCATTTTTATTTTCAAGCATCCCTGGTTGTGGTGATTATTACCCTACTGCTTGTATGCAGCTCCTGCTTACTTTGCCTCATTTACACTTACTCTTAATTTGACAGTTTTTCTTTATTGAAATTATAATGTGTTTAAAATTACAATTATCATTATCAGGTGGCTTCACCAAGCTTGCGCTACATTATGGCTGTTCAAAACCACTTGCTAAGCAACACTGTCCTGATCCGCCCTGATGACAGTGATGACAGTGACAGCTCCCTTCAAGGGGAAACAATGAAGGTACAGGTAAACATCTCCTTTAAATGACCTTTACTTTTTGCATTTCTCCGCATGCTTGTGGAATTGCATGTAGATTGTTTTGTACATGACCGACATACATTGACTTCCAGAATGACTGACACCAATCATATATATAAACATAAGTAATCACAGAGTAATCAATTTGTATAAAATGTTTACACACTAATGTGTCACTCAAGCAATAGAAGACACACATTTTCTTTGATGTGGAAGGACCACAGTGTATATGGTTATGAAGTGACACTTGGAAGACTGGTGTAAATTTATTTTCACTTTTCAGTGCTTGTTCAAAAAAAATCCAGGGAAAAACAGAGGTTTTTTACTGGATGACTACTTTTGCCCTGTTCCAGTTCACTTTTCAAATTGATGCTCTGTGTGGCACCACGAAAACAATGAGTTTTTTTCTTTTTATAGATTTAAAATAAAAAGTAAGACCCCAGGATTTCCTCATAGAGTAAGCAAGGCATGGCTATGATACATTAGCAGTGTTATCTTGCTAACCATCAAACTGTGCCATACTGGCAGTAGATTAAAGCCCTGTGGGTGCTGTTCTAGGTGAGGGAATTTTGTTCATAATACAGAAGTGTGCGCCTGTGTGAAATTCTTCGTTTTAGGAACTGCAGACCAGCATTCTGTCCCTAGCCTGCAAGATTCTGGTTGGCTGTGATGAAGTTCTGGAAACTCTTCATCAAGTCACAATTGCCCTCATCAACAGTGACATTAGTGATCAAGAAAGCAGGTGAGTCTGAATATTTAATTAATCATATGACATCTAGGTCCAGTCCACTAATTTGTGTTGAATGATTGAGCAGCATCCTAAAAATGCTTAGTATACTTAGTATGTTTACCATATTTGAGGTTTTCCATCTGTGAAATTCCACTTCCTAGATTGATGACTTTAGAGACATCATCAGTGGACATGGCAGGCCTTACTTTTCAGGAATACTGTATATGTGGTCAGCTTTATGCATCTTTATGCATAATGTGTCTTTAAGTATCTTCACATGGCATGTGAGGAGGAACAAGGCTCTAGCCACTTTTATTCTAACCCATACCATAGCCATGTGCTGCTCTTCAAAGAGCAGTCCATTTAGCACCCTTCCTGAAGTCATGCAAGGAGCATGCCACTTCGGCCCCAACATCATACTGTACTCTTAGCCATGCAGTATTACAGTTAAGTATAATTTGTCTGGAGGATCACATGATGTTCACATTTGGGTGTCGTGGTTAGGTGTGCACATACTTTGGCCATGATTTGTAGAAGATCTTTTGAACAGTACTTTTGATCATGATCTAATTTTGTTACTCAGCACAAAACATCTTAAGATACAGATCCACACAGATCCATCAAAACTAAAAAAATAAATCATTCAAAGGTTCACTGCTTAAATGTAATACTATTTGTAATTTTTATTTAATCTGTTATACTGGGTATATTGTACACTTCTTGTTCAATTTCTCATTCTAATCAACCAATCACAACGAAGTCGCTTCAATGCATTTAGGGGTGTACACTTGTTCAATTTCTCATTAATGCAATTATCTAATCAACCAATCACAACGCAGTCGCTTCAATGCATTTAGGGGTGTTTTTGTGTGTGTGTATATATATATACACTCATCTAAAGGATTATTAGGAACACCTGTTCAATTTCTCATTAATGCAATTATCTAATCAACCAATCACAACGAAGTCGCTTCAATGCATTTAGGGGTGTGGTCCTGGTCAAGACAATCTCCTGAACTCCAAACTGAATGTCAGAATGGGAAAGAAAGGTGATTTAAGCAATTTTGAGCCTGGCATGGTTGTTGGTGCCAGACGGGCTGGTCTGAGTATTTTACAATCTGCTTAGTTACGGGATTTTCACGCACAACCATTTCTAGGGTTTACAAAGAATGGTGTGAAAAGGGAAAAACATCCAGTATGCGGCAGTCCAGTGGGCGAAAATGCCTTGTTGATGCTAGAGGTCAGAGGAGAATGGGCCGACTGATTCAAGCTGATAGAAAAGCAACTTTGACCTAAATAACCACTTGTTACAACCGAGGTATGCAGCAAAGCAATTGTGAAGCCACAACACGCACAACCTTGAGGCGGATGGGCTACAACAGCAGAAGACCCCACCGGGTTCCACTCATCTCCACTACAAATAGGAAAAAGAGGCTACAATTTGCACAAGCTCACCAAAATTGGACAGTTGAAGACTGGAAAAATGTTGCCTGGTCTGATGAGTCTCGATTTCTGTTGAGACATTCAAATGGTACAGTCAGAATTTGGCGTAAACAGAATGAGAACATGGATCCATCATGCCTTGTTACCACTGTGCAGGCTGGTGGTGGTGGTGTAATGGTGTGGGGGATCTTTTCTTGGCACACTTTAGGCTCCTTAGTGCCAATTGGGCATCGTTTAAATGCCACGGCCTACCTGAGCATCGTTTCTGACCGTGTCCATCTTTTTATGACCACCATGTATCCATCCTCTGATGGCTACTTCCAGCAGGATAATGCACCATGTCACAAAGCTTGAATCATTTCAAATTGGTTTCCTGAACATGAGTTCCAATCGTGTTTTCCCATAAGATATAATGTAAACTCAAATTATTCGTTCCACATCCCAAAAAAATTAATACATAAAAATAATTAATATAAAATATAGAGTAAAAATAAAACAAATTAACCTGCATTTTAACTTAAAAAAAAAAGTAAAAATAAATCTAGACAGATAAGCATTTTTGTTTGCGCACGCTGTGTGTGTGTGTGTGTGTGTGTGTGTGTGTGTGTGTGTGTGTGTGTGTGTGTGTTTCACAACACACGTGTGTGAAAGTGCACGGTGTCAAATGACGCACGCGAACTCAACCTGCAGGCTGATACAGAGGGAGAGAAAGAAAATGGAACTTTAACCTCTCCAATGAGACTTGATTTTCCTTTACACAAGCGCACCCACATGTATTATAATAAACAGCACACGCGCGCTGCACACACGCACATAAAATATGTCTTAACACAAAATAAAATATGTTTTACGCACAAACATGTGGTCAAATGTTATAGTAAACAGTACACACGTGCATGGATGTTGATAATACCAATGAGAGACGCGCACTACGACCGAGCAGGGGAGACGATTACCCACAATTCCGCAGCGCAAGAGAGAGAAAAACTCTTTCATGATCACGTGACCAAAACAAGAAGCGCATGCCTGATACATGCGGTACTCGGTACTCGTAAACCAAGACTTCATTTCATTTTCCAAGTCAAAATTTATTAAGAATTTTTGCTCGTCTTGCGGAACACTCTCAAACCGCGTTACTTACAATCCGAGGTTCCACTGTATTTATATACATAAATGCAGACATACATACACACATGCATGCATACATCTATTGCCTTGCAAAAGTATTCATATCCCTTGAACTTTTTGAACTCCCTTGAACTCCACATTTTGTGACTTTACAGCCACAAATGTAAATGTGTTGTATTGGTATTTTATGCGATAGACACATAAAATGTGGCACATATAACACACATTTGTGGCAAAATAAGTGGCACATAAGTGTGGAGTAGAAGGAAAATGATAAATGTTTTTTTTTATTTTACAAATAAAAATCTGAAAAGTATGGCATGCATTTTTGTGTGTAATTTAATCTCAGTATAAATACAGCTGTTCAGTCAAGCCCTTAGAGGTTTGTTATAGAAGATTAGTGAACAAACAGCATCATGAAGCTGAAGGAACACGCCAGACAGGTCAGGGATGAAGTTGTGAAAACGTTTAAAGGAAGGTTAGGTTATAAAACAAATATCACAAGCTTTGAACATCTCAAGGAGCACTGTTCAATGCATCATCCTAAAATGAAAAGAGTGACACAACCACAAACCTATCAAGACATGGCCATCCCCCTAAACTTAAAGGCCAGGTAAGATGTTTGTTGTAGGGTCTAAGGCTCAGGTGGGAGAATCTGCCTACAAGCCAAGTATTAGTTGTGCACTGCAAAAATTTGCCCTTTATGGAAGAGTGGCAAGAAGAAAGCCATTGTTGAAAGAAAGCCATTAGAAGCCCCATTTGCAGTTTTCAACAAGCTATGTAAAATCCCAAGAAAAAAAATTTACAATTATGGTTGAAACATGACAAAATGTGGAAAAGTTCAAGGGGTATGAATACTTTTTCAAGGCAGCGTGCATACCTACATACATATTTACACGTCTTCTTTTTTTTCTTCTTCTTTTTATTATTATTATTGTAGTTGTTTTGTAAAAATTTTCATATTGCTCATATGCAAAACCTTTACTTTTCAGACTCAAAGGCCTGGAGCAGGTGACTAAAGCTACAATGCTGGGTCACTTGTTGCCAGTTCTATTGACCTCTCTGATGCACCCCAACCTGCAAACTCTGTCACTTGCTGATGCTCTTATGCCACAACTTGTCCAGCTTGTCCTCTATACCAGTCAGGTTAGTGTGTTTGTAATTTGTGCCAGTATATGAACAAGAATTTGTTAATTGCAGAAGTGTGTAGTGTTTGTTTTACACAATATTATTCTTAAATCTTTGTATTTTTGCTTTGTTTAATTAGACTGCATTGCTTCTGAAGACCCAGTCCCCGATATTTGTTGAAGGCTCTCCACTGAGGGGTGGGCCATTAAACCACACTGCTAAGATCACTTGTAGTGATGATAAGTAAGTGTATACACTTTCTTTATATATATATTTTTTCTGTGAAATAAACCTTCATTTTAGTCATAGAAAACAATGTTTAAATGCTGATAAAATAGATAGTCTTAGTTTAAAACACTGGTATAAAGCACCTCTCCACACTTAGACCTATCTTTCAGTTTCCAGATTCTTGATGAAAGAGAAGAGCCTGGCTTTCTGACAGGACTTAAAATCCCTGCCCCATGGGCTGCTGGGAAAACAGTGGAAACCATCCATCCAGTTCGTGACAACTACAAATTTAAAGAGACTGTACATATACCTGGTGCTCGATGTCTTTATCTACGCTTTGATCCTCGTTGCTCTTCACAGTATGACTATGATAAGGTGCCTATTTCAATTAATGTCAATATTGCTGTAATTGGCCAAACTGGATTAGGTCAATTCATGGATTAAATTGAAATAGTAAATCAGAATACATTAGGTTATGTTGTGCAAAGTTTCATCATCTGTATGTTTACTAGTGATCTATAACTCCATGATTCTTCAAATCAGTTAAAATCTTGCACTGTTCTATATTTGAAGCTTGTTATCTATGCTGGACCTAACACAAACAGTCGCAAAGTGACAGAGTATGGTGGCAACACCCTGGGATATGGCAGCCGCAGTGTTCTGGGTACTGGTTGGCCAAAAGATCTTGTGAAGGTGAGAAGGATGAGCACACACAGACTGATGCTATATGCATTTATTAAATAATGGCACTCAAATACGCTGCATGGCCTAAAAATGTGTCTATTTAAATTTAAATGGGTGAAATACTTAAGAGCAACAAGGTTACTTTATCCTTCAGTTCAATTTAATTTCATTTATATGATACTTTGAACAATAGACATTGTCCCAAAGCAGCGTTACAGAAATTAAAATTATGAATCTAAATTAAAAAGTGTACACATTTTTACCGTCATCAGTTTGTCCCTAATGAGCAAGCCATAGGTGAGGGTGACGAGGAAAAAAAATCAGTGAGATGACTTGAAGAAACCTTGAGAGGAACTAGACTCAAACGTGAACCTGCAAGTGATTATCAGATAGAGTGACCAT
Organism: Clarias macrocephalus; assembly: GCA_011419295.1. Lineage (NCBI taxonomy): Eukaryota > Metazoa > Chordata > Actinopteri > Siluriformes > Clariidae > Clarias > Clarias macrocephalus. Next base: position 203,830 of record JAAGKR010000245.1, on the reverse strand, counting down.
GACTAAATCCCTTCAATAACTGTGTGCCTTTAGGTTAAAAGTGCATTTGTATAACAGAAAATACATTTAAGTTAACATAAAGACACTTATTTACTATTAGTTTACTAAATGTTCACTTATAGAGACTTGGGTACAAAACTGTTCATGGCCATTTTATTCCTAAAACTATTTTAGCAATTGCAGACATGTTCAAAGTTACATAATGGATAGAACATTGTGAAAATATTTTTTTCTTGCAATTTATAAAAAAAAGTGAAGAGCTTACAGTACAGTGGAACCTTTGATTACGAGCATAATTTGTTCGGAAGGAGTGCTTGTATATCAAAGCATTCGTACATCAAAGCGAATTTCCCCCATAAGAAATAATAAAAACTCAAATTATTCGTTCAACAACCCAAAAAATACATATATAAAAATATCCCAGTTGTGATCACGTGACGCTCTGCGGCAAAACAAGAAGCTCATGTTTGCCACATGATACTCGATGATACATGGTACTCGTAAATCAAGGCACGATTGTTTTTCAAGTAAAAATTTATTACAAATTTTTGCTTGTCTTGTGGAACGCTTGCAATCTGACGTTCCACTGTATATATTTAGTAGGTCGGTGAAAGCTGATAATGTGTACCACTAAAGATTTAGTGGGGGTATGCAGACCTGGAAAGAGGGTAGAGCAGCTTCCTGCCAAAACCCACATTCAAAACCAGTTATGGACGCACTGAATTACCTCTGAACCATCTGTGTTGTGTTTCAGTCTTTCATTACTGCTAGTTAACATGAGCGTGATATTCCACCAACGCTCAGGCAGGTTCATGACTCACCACATAGCTTCAAACATAAGGTCGATTCTGAAATTCCCCTGGACAGGGGCACTCCTTGGTGTGGGGAACAAGGGGGTGTGGATTTGTAATGTAAAGTTCCATCTTGCCCTATTTCTTGGAGGACAGTAAAACGCAATGAGTCGAGACATAGAACAATTATGACGAAAGAGAAATTATGATATTTACAGAATCTTGTCCACCACCATCATGGTCTATTCTCCTAAACTTTTGCCTATCAGCAAGACTTTAAAAAACTTTTACCCCTGCATTTGTTTTTGATTCATTACATTTAAAGTGAAATATTTCAAAATCTTTTGTTTTTATTTCTATGAATACAGATTACAGCTCATGAAAATAAAAATTTAAAATATTATAGTATTCACGCAGATCAATTAAAAAAAGATTTACAATGCAGAAATGTCCAACTTCTGAAAGGTCTGTTCATTTATGCACTCAATACTTGATCAGAGCTTGTCAGCCTGTGATACTGCTGAGACATAATTGAAGACCAGGTTAGTTTGATAGCAGCTCATCAGTATTTTTGGGTCTGTGTTTTTCATCTTCCTCTTGACAATAGCCCTCTATAGGCTTCAGATCAGATGAGTTGGCTGGGTGATCAAGCACAGTGATATCATGGTCAACAAACCAGTTAGTGGTAATTTTGGCACTATGGGCAGATGCTAAGTGCTTTTGGAAAATAAATTATCACTCACTCACTCATCATCTATACCGCTTAATCCTGTATTCAGGGTCACGGGGGGCCTGGAGCCTATCCCAGGAGACTTGGGGCACATGGCAGGGTACACCCTGGACAGGGTGCCAGTCCATCGGAGGGCACAGACACACACACATACGCTCACTCATTCACACACAATTTGGGAACGCCAATTAGCCTAACCTACATGTCTTTGGACTGTGGGAGGAAACCGGAGGAAACCCACCAAGCACGGGGAGAACATGCAAACTCCATGCACACAGAGACGGGAATCGAGCCTGGCCGGGGTTCGAACCCGGATCCTGGCGGTGCAAGGCGACAGTGCTAACTACTACACCACCGTGGTGCCGGAAAAGAAATTATGATCATTGTAAACTTTGTCAGCAGATGGAAGCATGAAGGTGCTATAAAATCCCCAGGTAGATGGCTGCGTTAACTTTAAACTTAATAAAACACAGTGGACCAACACCAGCCAGATAAATCATAACTGATTGTGTAATCTTCACACTGCACTTCACTCTTCTTCCGGACCTTGAATTCCAAATTAAATGCAAAATTTACCTTCATCTGAAAAGAGAACATTGGACCACTGAACAATCATCTAGTTCTTTTTCTTCTTATCTCAAGTCTCATGTTGGCTCTTGACCATGATTGGCTTGATATTAGGAATGCAACAGCTGTAGCCTATTTCGTTAAGACGTCTGTGTGTAGTGGCTCTTGATGCACTGACTCCAGCTTCACTTGTGAAGCTCACCCAAGTTCTTGAATCAACTTGACAATCTTTTTAAGGATGAGCAGTCATCCCTGCAGCTTGTTGCTGACACAATTTTCTTTACCTATTAACTTTCCATTAATATGCTTCAACACAGCCCTTTCAGCGGTGACCAGTGAATAATTTTTTGTTTAGCTGGCAGCAGTTCTTTTACTCTGAAATGATGCTGTGAGTAGCTTCTCATTTCTTTAACCACCATGTTGAAAGGTGGATAGGTGTGAAAAGGTTACAGAAAAGTCAAATTATTGGTCTCCATCAAGCAAATGAAATAACTAAGGTCATTGCTGAAATTACTGGAATTGGGTTAGGAACAACAAATTATTAAAACTAGGAAGAATAAATTATGCATACTTACTGCTCAGATGTATAATAAGATAAAAGTATAAATCACTCTGGGTAAGGGCCAAAAGCTGAAATGTAAATGTAAACGCATGACTGTTACTCCAGATAACTTGAAGATGCAATGTACAAATATTAACAGCAGAAATTACATCTAGGGAAAAAAAGAGAATTTCCACACACAATGCAACAGAAATTGACAGGATTGGGGAAAAAAACAGCTGTGTTGCCCTACAAGAATATAATGTATTAGTGAGGCTAAAGAAAATTGGCTTCAATTTGCTGTGGAGCATAAGGATGGAATTTGGATCAATTGAAAAAGGTCATACTGTCTGAAGTGTCAAGATTGACTTATATTCCAGAGCGATGATCATGTCAGGGTAAAAAAGGAAGCACATGGAATACAATAAAATAAATAAGAAGTTAAATAAAATGAAATCAGCTGAATGTACTGAATGGCAAGGGTATCACATCAATGGATTTTTTTTCCATCCCTGATGGCATAGGGATATTTTAAAATGACAATGGCAAGATTCCTCAAATTGTGTTCTACGAGCATGTGGAATCATTTTCACGCATTAAGAATTAAATAAAATAATTCCAAAATTAAAACTATAATGTGGTCATGAACTGAAATCATGTGCACATAAAAATTTCAGCATAATGTCAGTACAGTTGTTAAAAGGTTGTACAGTTCTAAGGAAAAGATTGGTCACCTCATACAGTATTTTGTAAATTTTTAAGGCAAAAAATAGTATGCACATCTTTGCAGAAAACAGTATTCACAAATAATTTCTGCAAGTAGTAATGCATCATTATTTTATATGTGATTAACAATAATGTGGTACATAATTCTGAAAGCAGTCATAGTAAATCTTGAACATTATTTTTGAGTTTTAGGCATTATGTATAACACAACTATCTACAAAACAACTTAAAAGTCTAATTGTAATTCCAAAGAGATTTATAGTATGCTGCTTGCAAACATTACGTATTAGTAGTTAAATACCTTTTACAGTTCTAAAATTCACCATATTTTTATTCAAAACACTGGGGTAGTATAGTGTACATTTTCATTTTCTTGTAATTTAAAGTAGAACAGAATTTTTCATTATTTTGTGAGTTTCTTGTATGAACTCTTGCATGCAGTTGTTTATTTACTTACACATTCATTCATTACATATTTATTTATTTTTTTCAGGTGGAGGGTGACACTGTAACATTTTCCTTTGAGATGAGAAGTGGCCGTGAACACAACACCCCGGACAAAGCAATGTGGGGTTTCTCCTGCACAGTCCGAGCACAGGCAAGCACAATAATAATAATAATAATAATACAAATAATACAAATAATACAAATAATAATAATCTTTATTTAATAATCTAGCATTTATTGTAAAAACACTTATGTAGGTTTGTAAATATTAGACTGGTCAGTATTTAACCATTGTAGAATGACTACAGATATTATTATAACTAATAGGATCAAGCTATTTTTTATTTATAATTTTCCCAGATTTGCTTTTAAATATATTGAAATGTGTTTTCTCAAACTAGTTTTCCCATTGCAGTTGATGTAAAAAAAAATAAATAAATAAATAAAAAAAAAATTTTTAAGTCTCCTGTAGCCTTTAATTTTGCCAATAGACTTATTACACCAGTTTTCTGTGCTTGCTCCGTCATGGAATGCATGCTGACACTTGGTAGCCAGTTGAAGGAATATTCCTGTGGTATTTATTATACCATCTGTTCATCTCATATAGAGCAATATCTTTTCTCCCTGTCAATCTTCTGCTCCACGCTCCAGTCCACTAGATGTTGATGTTTCATCAACCACCCTTAAACTCAAAATATTAAGAAATAGTTAGCTTGTGAAATCCGAGTATTTGCAGAGGATTCAAGCAGTTTTCAGCATTTTCTGTTAAAACTTTTTTTTATAAATCAATATGTTGATTTTTAGACATATAAAATAGAACATACATAATTACCTAAACAATTTAATTTTCTTCACAAATTCATGTGTTTTTAATTGTTATTGTTGGTGATTATACATTTTTTCATACATTTGGTCTTGTGTTTTAGGAGTCATCAGAGGATGTCTCTGGGGGTCTGCCTTTTCTGGCTGACCTCGCTTTGGGTCTCTCTGTTCTAGCTTGTTCCATGTTACGCATACTCTACAATGGCCCAGAGATAACACGGGAGGAAGAGGCTTGCCATGACCTTCTGTGCTCTAAACTTTTACAGAGGTAACCTGAGAAAATATGCTGCTGAATTTTTATTGAATTCATTCTTATACTATTTATTATGGATGAGAAGTATTTTTCTTTACATTCATACCTTTTCCTTTTAGATGCCAGTGGCAGGTAGAAGCCAATGGTGCCATTTCGCCAGCTCTTACCCCCTCTCCGTCTCCTCTTCCACTTACTATTGATGAAGACCAAGAGTTTACCTACCCCACCGATGTCCTTATTCCTCCAGCAGGCTTCATTCCTGGTGTTTACTGTGATCTACCACGTATTCGCCTTCCCCCAGGCATAATGGGTCGTTTGAGGGACCTGTCTGGCAAGGCTCGTCCACAGTTCCGTCCCAGCATCAAGCAAGTGGAATTTTTCCCCTTACATTCTCTATGGCCAGTTCCTACCCATTCTTGATGGCTCTCCTATATCGATTAAAAGTCACCAACCAAGGAGGACGAAAGCTATTGCATTCTTCCACTAAAAGATGTGAAATCATTAAATCAGTATTTGCTGTGAATACCCTTTGGCTTCAATCCAGCATCAATTCTTACATTTGCACAAAGTCAGGTATTTTGTAGGATCAGGGTGAGGTGTATGAATAACCAATTATACCAAGCAGGTGCTAATGATCATCGATTTTATATGTAGGTTCAAATACAGTCACATGTCACAGGTTAAATACCCTGGTAAAACTGAGAACAGCAATAAGATACAAGGTATTGATACTGCATCAGCCAGGTCTCTCCCAGGCTCCGATTTTACCCAAAACGACTAGTGTTTCAAGATATTGCTGTTCAAGCTGCTTTGAAGAAGCCCAAAAAACAGTTCACAGGATTGGAATGAAACAGCTGTGTAGCCATAAGAAAGCCACTTGCTACTTACACTAATCAGAAAAAGAATACTTAAATTTGTCAAGGAGCATAAAGCTTTTGAAAAAGGTAATGTGGTCTAATGAGAGTGAAGGGCTGGTCAAGGTAAGAAGGAAAGAAAGGTTAAGTAAGAAGTAAGTAAGAAGGTTTTTTTTTTCTTCTGTTTTTTCTTTTTAGAGAGGTGATCCGGCCAGATGTAATTGAAGAAGTGATTGTATCCTGTGTAATAAAACACCTGGGCCTGATAGATTCACTGCAATCATTAGTAAACCTACAGTACAGAGAGGAACACAGAGAGGAGTATGAACTGCTGTGCAAAATTATGGCTGAGGCATTCAAGAAGATAAATGCAATGGAGAGACAGCTTCAGGTATGCACAAATTTTTTGTATATACAGTTGGGTTCATACATTTTGAAAGTAAAAAATATCTAGTTCCATTAGCAGAAATACACTCTTATGCCATTACACAAAATGTTGTGAAAAGGTTCAACATGGACATAATTCTGCGGTTGTTTACTTTAGTAGTCTTCTGTAATCTTCCAGTCAAGTTCTTCTTTATAGGAATGTTCCAAAACGTTGTAGTAGTTACTTTCTAGGTTTTGGTATCTCTCTGGTGGATTTTTTTTCAGCCTAATGATGGTCTCCTTCACTTGCATAGACACCTCTTTAACCCTTTTGTTGAGCTTGAGGGAACAGCTACTAAATGCAAATATACCACCTCCTGTCATTAGTTATGGAGTAATGAGGGAGCAGGTCACACCTGGCCTTGCAACTGCTTGTCAGCCATTTGTGCCATTATTTATGGGCCCCCAAAATGCAAGTGTTGTATGAAAATAGCTGTAATTCTTGAATGTTTAATGCCACACTTTTGTCATACCCCTCAATTTAAAGACGAAAAACTTAACTTCGCTCAGATGTTCAGTATTTTATTTCAAATTCAATATGTTTGTGAAACTTGACAGTATTACTACGACCCACTATTACTTTAGACACAATATTTCATAACAATATGCATGACTTCAGAAATTCATGCAGTGCGCAACACTTTTTTATGGCACTGTATGTACTTAAAAAAAAATAATAATAAAAATAAAAAAATAAAAAAATATGCTTTCACAGTGCTTTACAAAATGATATTAATTCGGTAGATAGAGTCAAAACTGGGGCTTGTTTGAGTCTACGTGTCTCCTAATCCCTACTATATCCCTACCCAGTTTTAAATTAGAAATTTAATGTGCTTAGATTCAGTTTTTTTATTTGGGAGTTGATTTAATTGAAAAATGCCAGTAGCTGAGGTAAATTTACAAGAATAATCTTTGTAAATTTTGAATTTGTGTGTGTGTCACTTTCAGAGTGTGGCTGAGCTCGAACAAAAATGGCAGAATGAGATTGACGAGGCTCAGCAGGGCAAACTAGAAAATAACACACCTTTTTTTCATGACTACCATTTTTTTGAGGTAAGTGAAGAGTAATAGAAGTGGGATTTTTGTGGCATTTTTTCAATTTATTACCTTTACTAATACTAATTACCTATTGTGCACTATCAACAGTTTGAAAAATGTTGGTATTTGACAGAAAGCCAATGTTCCACTGATTGCTAGTGTTTGTAGAGGTCCCACTTATCATTCCTAGCGTTACTACTGCACTTAGTGGTCAAAAATTTGAACTACAATAAACTTACGCAGAGGTTTGCTGCGACAATTGATTTGCTGTTGCATTCTCAAAATAGGAGACACATTGGGCTAGTATAAAATACTTGGAATAATTTAAAGCAGATCATTCAAATGAAATCTAATACATTTGCTAGAAAAGGCAATATGCAATTCCACTGTGTGTAATTAAAGTACTGTGTGTAACTCAAAGTATGGATACACCTTGTAATTCAGTGTTCTTTGTTTAGTTTTGTCAAAACTGTGAAATAAAACAAATGGAATTATGTAATTAAGTCACAACAACAGCAAGTCAATTGTTATTTTCAGACATTAAGGTCGACAATTGTTATTTTCAGACATTAAGGTTCTGGAAATGCTTTTGCAAAACCCATCAAGCTTAAAAAAGTATAAATAGGAGACAAATTTTAATATCAACTGTTCAAAGGAGGGTATTGCATATTTTGGACGTCTTCAGCAATGTTTTATAATGTAGAAAGACATAAAAATCAGCAAAACTATTGAATTTGAATGAATGAGGAGGTGTGTCCAAATTTCGACTGGTAATGTACAGTATATTCTACATTCTACATCATCTACAGCTACATCTGTAGATGTTACTACATTTCTGTAGTAAGATATATTGCAAAGATTAGTAGAGAAAATCGTATAATATTTCTACGTTATCTAATTGTTAAACTGCATATTACAGGATTACTAGTTCATTAGACGTAGCCTATAACATACAGTAAGTTAAGTCTCATGGCCTCTCAACTTAATTTAGTTCAAGGGGGTGGTTTTACTAGTCATCTTGCCCAGCAAAATCTTTTCTAGCACATGCATGTTTTTTTTTCATGTGATGAATTGGTTATGTATGTGTTTATGCATGTTTTTGTGTGTGAGTTATGTTTGCACTTGGTGCTCTGCAATAATTGATAAATAAGCAATTGGTTTTTGTGCATAATTACAGAACAAAATGAAGGAGCTTGAACTTCTGTGTTCTCTGAAAGAAGTTCCATTAGACTGGAGCGATGTAGAAAATGCTGTCCTTGCATTAAGGTAAAATGTCACCTATTTTATACAATAAATCAAATGACATTGAATTTCAATTCTTTGATTATTCTTTGTTTATTCTTCCTATGTTTCTTGGTATATATGTAAACATTGAATGAGATTGATGAGGCTCAGCAAGGCAAACTAGATATTTTCATTATTTAAATGTTAAACCTTTCAACTCGCATTAACCACAAAACATTTATAAAATTTTACCCACCATTCATTTTTGTAATTTACACTATTAAGTTATACTATTTTTATTGAGTTAATTGTCATTTTGGTGCTTTCTCACCATACACAGCTCATAATCTAATTAAATTAGGTCAGGTCGTAAGTATTTTGTACAACACAATATTTGTATTTTTGCCTCTGTAAATCACCACAGTGAGTTTGAAATGGAACTAACAAATTTAGACTTTATGCTTTAATTTAACAAAAATATTGCAATGTTTAGAATTTACCTCAATTTGTATGTAATTCCACAAATTCCAAGGTAATTAAGGTAATTGCACAAATGGACACTATCGTAATATAAGCAGTAGTTTTAATATTTGGTTGCGAACACTTCAACATCGACAAATACTGAGTTTCTGAGGAATGAGCTCCTTTGAGCTACTCTTTATTTGTTGTAGACTATGATATGCCTATATGACTGATATAACTCCTTTAGAGGATTTTTGACTTTTCATCTTGGCTAGTTGATGGCTCTGTTGTGAATGGATTCTTTTTACCCAAAAGAAAGTACATCTGCTACAATCCAATTTAGTTTACATCTGTGTCCTTTAAAGGTATTTTGGTGGTGGAGCTCGTCCGTGCATCCTCTTTTAAAAATGATTTAAATTGTTGATTTGACACTTAAAACACCAGCACATCTTTACTTCATTTTGAGTGTTCCCAGGAATAATTGCCAAATGTAAATTCCACACTTGTAATCATTGGCCTTTTATCTCCTTCATTTGTTATTGAAATACCAAAGAAAGAGGCTAAACCAGGCCATTTATTTAGCTAAACCAAACTACTTATCTGTCAGTTGTCCAATTTTTTTTAAACCTGTGAAAATGGAGAGATTTTGTAAAATGCTTAATGTTTACACATGAGTCACATCTTCATTGCAGAGGCAAAAATACAGAAATTGTGTAGTCTAAATGTGTATTCGTGGGGAGTGACAACATTGCTGGATTGCTTTTTAAATCCTTATAATGATCTTGGCATACATGTTAAAAAAAACTTACTTCACACATAGTATACAAACTAAATAAAACTATATTACTAAGGATGTAGGCAGTTCTTGTAATGAAACTAAAGAGAATAATGTAAATGTCAGCTCATCAGCATGGAAATATAGATGTATTTTTAAGATGCTGCAGGATTATTTGAAATGTTATCATTGAATATTAATTCTTTTATTTATTTATTTATTTATTTATTTTTACATTTCTGACCTCAGAAAATGTAGATCTCTTTTCTTTCTTTATCCTCCATCCATTTTGTACCACATGTGGCTAGTTATCTCCTTTTAATGTCTTATGAATGTTTGTAACCCAACAAGTATGATGGATCATTAGAGCCTGATTTTGCAAGCCCAAGTCTAACTGATGTTTGGTCTTTGTAATGTGGCACATTTAATAAAGCTGTGTTTTGTTTGTGTGCTATGTTAGGGAGATTTTTTTCCAGGAGGTTAGCTCTCTGCAGCACTCCAAGTGTGTTGTGCTTCTGGCTAAGACTAGAGCTCTACTGAAGAGCTTAATGAATCGTTCAGAGCTACTGCTACATGTCACAATTTCTCCACACTGTGGGAGCCTAACCTCAACACCTACAAGCCCACCAGGTATTTTCCACTTCCCTGTATACAAAATACATTTAAAACAGAACTGTTTATTTCACCATTTCCTTATATAACACAGTTATGCTCTAATACTTATTAAAACCTATAAGAATCTCATATAATCTCATAAGAAACCAATAAGAATCTCATAAGGCCATGTTATGAATAATTTGTCAAATTTTCAAGGCCTAGTTATTTAGAAGACACATAAGTTCTACCTAGATACTGTTTCAGGTAGGAGTTACTTTCAGTTACTGTAATTGTGGGTATTCTGTTAAAATTGTGTCTTGGACTTGCATAATCTCTGTCATTTTGCAAACCTGTCAGGACACTTAGTGTAGCAATATTATTGCACTAGATGTCCAGTAGGAAGATACATTTTAGGTATACTAATCATTGACTGTAGTAATTCACAAAATGCTTAGGCATACAGTAGGTTTTTTGCAAGCAACAGTTCAGTAAATCCTCTGCGGCATGTTGCCTTGTAGCTACTGTACTGTATGTTAGCTATACATTTATGGGACAGCTTGAAAATTTATATTAGCAGCAAGTATTGCTGTTATCAGCTTACTGTCCCTATAAACTTTTAAGTTCCCTTCAGTTTTGCACATATTGTTATATAATTATACACTTCATTTCCCTTTGGTTATGTTTAACATTTTTCTCATCTGCACACCATAACATCAATTTGTTGCGAGTGCTTTAGAAAAGCACACCCTTGTGTATGTGTAAAAAAGTTGTGGTAGCTCACAGAAGATGACGAACAGTGTCCGAACATAGATTTGGACATAGAGAAAATTCCATTGCTAAAGTTTTGACTGTTTCCAGAAGCACAGTGAGCTTCATGGAATCATGGAAACAGTTTTGAACAATCAGGAATGTTTGCAGTCTCAGCTTAGGAGGGCCTTGGCAAGGAACATTACCAAGAGTCCCATTCCAACTTTATTAGAGCTTTGGAAATCATCAGGAGAGATGGGAGAGCATGCTGTAAGGGTCAGAGCTTTATGGCTGAGTAGGTAGCTACACATTTTATTTTTCCTTTTGATAAGCAGATAAAAGTCTTGTTAAGATTAAAACGCTTACACGGGAGACTTGTTTACTTTGTGTGTTGAACATCTGGCTGAAACCAGTTTTTTAGGTAATACCACACCCATTATGAAGCATGTTGGTGGAAACATCATGCTATAAGCATTTTTATAGTCAGCTAAATGTTGCATACTTCTTTCAATTCTTGTACATGTGATTTTCTCCCATTCTTCCTTGCAAAAGGCTTCTAGTTCTGTAATATTCTTTGGTCGTCTTGAATGCATGTTTGCTTCCAGAATTTGCTGGTATTTAGTGGAATCCATTCCTCCCTCCACCAGTGCAATGTTTCCTGTGCCACTGGCTGCAACACAACCCCAAAGCATGATAGATCCACCCCCATGCTTAATAGTTGGCAAGGTGCTCTTTTTATGAAATGCTGCTCCTTTTTTTCTCCAAACATGCCTTTGCTGATTGTGACCAAAGAGCTCTATTTTAACTTCATCAGTTCACAGCACTTCTTTCCAAAACGCATCAGGCTTCTGTAGATGTTCTGTTGCATACTTCTGATGTTGGATTTTATGATGGGGACGCAGATAAGGTTTTCTTTTACTGACTCTTCCATGAAGAGTCTGTGCACAGTGGAATGCTGCACCACCACTCCTGAGTCTGCTAAATCTTCCTGCAGGTGTTTTGCAGGCAAATGGGGGTTTTGATTTGTCTTTCTGACCAGCATACGAGCAGTTCTCTCCAAGAATTTTCTTGGTCTTCTAGATCTCATCTTGAACTCCACAGTTCTCCTGAACTGCCATCTTTTAATTACATTTCTCACTGCAAGCTGACAACGCTTTGCTATCTTCTTGTAGGCTTCTCCTGCATTGTGGGCATCAATAACTTTCATTTTCAGAGTCTTACACAGCTGCTTAGAGGAACCCATGGTTGTTGAGTGTCCGCAAGTGTGTGCACAAGGTTTGAAGATTCAAAGTATTTGTAAAGCTTTGAAATTGGCATTTACTAATGACAGCTGTTGCCATGCATCAGATCTAACGAGCTGATTGAGGTCTGAAACCTTGTAAAAAGATTTCTGAGACTCTGGAACTCTTAGGGTGCTCAAGCTTTTGCACAGTGCCATAATAATATTTTGATTTTGTATTTTTGTTCAATTTATGGCATAAGAAGTAAATATGCATCAATGTTTACTGAAAATATTGTGCATTTTTACCATTTCCAAGAGAGACCGTCTTAACATCTTTTCAATTAAAAAAATCACAGAAATCTGTTGTTTATCAAGGGATGCCTAAACTTTTGCATAAGACTGTATACAGTAGACTGATGCTTGTAAACCTGGTCCAGACTGCATACAGCCTCAGTCTAGAGTGAGCAGTCACCCTTTAAGCATAACAGCAACCCGAAGCATAAAACCAAGAAATTGCTAGAGTGACTTTGAGGCAAGGCTGTGAATGTTCTTGAGTGGCTCTGCCAAAGTTCAAACATGAAATCTCGAGATTATCTGTGGGGAGACCTGAAAATTGTAGATACTCCTAATTCAGCCTGATTGAGCCTCCATCAAAAGCATGTGTATAAAGCTAATAGAGAGGTGTTGCTAATGGTTTTTCTACAAAGTATGGAATACTTTTGTTGAATAATACTTCAAGATCATGCTTTTGTTTTTTCATTATGGATTGACATGTTTTGATTGGTGTCAGGGTGTAACATATTTGATTGATTCTAATTTCGAATTCAAGTTATGAATTTCAGAACCTGCTCAAGGTGTTAATATATAGTATTTAAATTCAGTGCAATTAAGTAATCCTGATATAGTAAAAAAATATATATACAGCAGGTTTCCATCATCATTTATCAGGCCAGCTCAAGTTTGGCAATACTGGAAATAGCAGTATATAAGGATTACGGTCCATATTATTGCCTTTGTTGAAGTAGTGTTTGTTATTTTTTATAGTAATTTCATCCATCATTTATCTCTAGTTTTTCATTTTAGTTGTGCTTTGAAGGTAGAAATTTGATATCAAATAGACTACAGCAGAAATATTTTGTGACTGCAATGATAGGGTAGGAACAAGGACGTTCTCATTCAGCATCTCACTATGGGACAAACCTCTTGCACTATTGTATTACCGTACAACAGCCAGAATTAGCTGTCTAAATGTTTAATCACCCCAGGGGACTTGTGGAACTGCAGGTATTTTCATAACCTCTATTCAAGTCTGTGATTCAGCTAGATCTCAGCTAGATCACTCTCTCTGAAAACCTTGATGCTAATGGCTCTGGCTTCAGCAAAGTATACTAGCCTCATCATGTATACAATTTTTATGAAGTGAGGCTCAGGTTTTGTTGAAGCCTAATCACTCTTTCATCCCCAAAGTTGTTGACACACTACAGTTTTTTTGTACTGTCCATGTTTTGGCATGCCTTAACCCACATGTTCTGAGAGGGGTGTAAAAAGTTGTAAATACATTTATGAAGGAATAAGAGAAAAATAAAGATTACAGTATAAGCACACCTTTATGTGTAAAAAAAGTTCACAGTGGTAGCTCACAGAAGATCTCTGACATCAATCAGTGTCTGAACATAGATTTGGACAAAGAGAAAAGTCACATGTACAGTCGTGGCCAAAAGTTATGAGAATTACATAAATATTGGAAATTGGAAAAGTTGCTGCTTAAGTTTTTATAATAGCAATTTACATATACTCCAGAATGTTATGAAGAGTGATCAGATGAATTGCATAGTCCTTCTTTGCCATGAAAATTAACTTAATCCCGAAAAAAACTTTTCACCGCATTTCATTGCTGTCATTAAAGGACCTGCTGAGATCATTTCAGTCATCGTCTTGTTAACTCAGGTGAGAATGTTGACGAGCACAAGGCTGGAGATCATTATGTCAGGCTGATTGGGTTAGAATGGCAGACTTGACATGTTAAGAGGAGGGTGATGCTTGAAATCATTGTTCTTTCATTGTTAACCCTGGTGACCTGCAAAGAAACGCGTGCAGCCATCATTGCGTTGCATAAAAATGGCTTCACAGGCAAGGATATTGTGGCTACTAAGATTGCACCTAAATCAACAATTTATAGGATCATCAAGAACTTCAAGGAAAGAGGTTCAACTCTTGTTAAGAAGGCTTCAGGGCGTCCAAGAAAGTCCAGCAAGCGCCAGGATCATCTCCTAAAGAGGATTCGGCTGTGGGATCGGAGTGCCACCAGTGCAGAGCTCAGGAATGGCAGCAGGCAGGTGTGAGCGCATCTGCACGCACAGTGAGGTGAAGACTTTTGGAAGATGGCCTGGTGTCAAGAAGGGCAGCAAAAAAGCCACTTCTCTCCAAAAAAAAACATCATGGACAGATTGATCTTCTGCAAAAAATATGGCGAATGTACTGCTGAGGACTGGGGCAAAGTCATATTCTCAGTTGAAGCCTCTTTCCGATTGTTTGGGGCATCTGGAAAAAGGCTTGTCTGGAGAAGAAAAGGTGACGCTACCATCAGTCCTGTGTCATGCCAACAGTAAAGCATCCTGAGACCATTCATGTGTGGGGTTGCTTCTCATCCAAGGGAGTGGGCTCACTCACAATTTTGCCCAAAAACACAGCCATGAATAAAGAATGGTACCAAAACACCCTCCAACAGCAACTTCTTCCAACAATCCAACAACTCTTTGGTAAAGAACAATGCATTTTCCAGCACGATGAAGCACCGTGCCATAAGGCAAAAGTGATAACTAAGTGGCTCAGGGACCAAAACGTTGAAATTTTGGGTCCATGGCCTGGAAACTCCCCAGATCTTAATCCCATTGAGAACTTGTGGTCAATCCTCAAGAGGCGGGTGGACAAACAAAAACCCACTGATTCTGACAAACTCCAAAAAGTGATTATGAAAGAATGGGTTGCTATCAGTCAGGATTTGGCCCAGAAGTTGATTGAGAGCTCCATTCGAATTGCAGAGGTCCTGAAAAAGAAGAGCCAACACTGCAAATACTGACTCTTTGCATAAATGTCATGTAATTGTCGATAAAAGTCTTTGAAACGTATGAAGTGCTTGTAATTATATTTCAGTACATCAAAGAAACAACTGAAACAAAGATCTAAAAGCAGTTTAGCAGCAAACTTTGTGAAAACTAATATTTGTTTCATTCTCAAAACTTTTGGCCACGACTGTATATAAATGTGTCTGCACTTATGGAGTTATGTGGAATTAATTGGCATGCTCTCTTGGCATTCTTTCATCAGATTCATAAGGTAATCACATGGAATGGTTTTCAGTACACAGGTGTGCCTTGTCCTGCGTTAATTTGTGACATTTCTTGCCTTATAATGTGCTTTAGACCATCAGTTGTCTTGTGCAGAAGAAGAGTGGGTACAGAGTCAGTAACTCTGTTAGTGCTAATACAACTAATAGTACAAATCCACATCATGTCAAGAAACAGTTAAGTAAATAGAAAAACAGTCTATCATTGCTTTAAGAAGTGAAGGTCAGTCATTCTGAAAAATCTCAAGAAATTCTGAATGTAAAGTGCAGGCACTACAACCAGCAAAGGCTATAAAGAAGCAGAGATGGAGCGCTGCATCAGATGACTGGGCCTCCACAATCACCCAACCTAAATTTAAATGAGGTGGTTTGTGATGAGTTGGCCCTGAGAGTGAAGGAAAAGCAGGCAACAAGTGTTTAACACCGCTGGGAACTCCTTCAAAACTGGGAAGACCATCCCAGGTGACTGCTTCGTGAGGCTAACTGGGAGAATGCCAAGAGTGTGCAAACCTGTCATCAAACCAAAAGGTGGCTCCTTTGAATAATCGACAAATGTAAAACATATTCTGGGTTATTTAAAACATTTTTTGACTGCATAATTCCATATTTATTCTTTCATAGTTCCAATGCATTCTGTGTTAATACACAATATTGAAAATAATAAAAATAAAGGAAAAACATTGACTAAGAAGGTATCTCGACACTTTTGACTGGGTGATACTTTATATACAGAGAAAGAGAGAGGCATCCTTCATCAGAATAAAAGATTATGCAAAAACCCCACTAACAATATTATGGGAAGCAGAAAAAGCTGTTTCAAGAAAAAAATACATTGGAACAAAAGACTAGGGAATTAGAAATTCTATCAACAGTAATCCCGTCAGAAAGCATAGAAATAGGATTCTCATTAGAAGATAGTGACTTCATAAAAAGCTCAATTTCAGCTTCAAAGACTAAAATAAAACTTTTAAATGTAACATTAAATAGATCTCAATAATCAAGAACTTATTGAGGGAATTAATAATACTCTTTTATCTTTCTTTTAAGACCTATACTCATCACATGCTGATTCAGGTTTAAATATTTTCGAAATAATATGAATCTGTCAAAGTTAATTGAAGCACAGACAAATCCTATAGATACTGTAAACTGACAAAAGCAGATCAACAGTAGATCCAACAGTAATGAATACCAGCAGCATATCGCGTCAACTAAAATTCAGTACTACATAGGACACAAAGCAGCTTTACAGAAAAAAAATCTAAATGTGAAAAAAATATTTATTATGTATTCCAGCACAGAACACATTTTATCCTAATCTTTTATTGTTGGTCAACACGGATACAAAAATAATAATCAAATCAGACCAGATCAGTCTGGATTTATTAAACAATGTTGTGGTCCTTGGTCTTTAATAGAAGCTTGGCAATTTGGGGGTCATGACATCCCATAGAGAGAAACTAAAATAAATGCTTGAAAGAGAACTTTAGTTCACAATCATATAGCTTGTTCCTTTATTGAGTACTTTATTAATACTGAAGGAAAATTATAAGATTATAATATAAGATTGTAATAGAATTAGCAAGGTATCTCATCTGACCACCATCCTTGGGTAGAGTGAGGATGAATGTATGTGGTTAGACTATATAGCTGATGTAGCCCTGCCTCCGCGACACAAACATCACATCACATTTGTTGATTGTGGCATATATAATGCTGTAGTGTTACTGAGGGGCATGCCCCATTCCTCACTCATACTTTCAGAGATTGTACAGGAGTTGGACAACGCAACTGAAACACTGGCCAATTTAATGTTGGAGTTTTCATGGCTAAATTTGACCAGCCTGGTGGCCAATCTTCATTGATTGCAAATTCCAGCAGTAAGAGCAGAGTGTGAAGTTTTAATTAACAGAGTAGTAGCACACAACATTATGGGTGAGTTAAAAAGAGGAAATCTGTGACCAAGACAGCAAGTCTTTGTGATGTATGAAGAGCCACGGTATCCAGGGTAATGTCAGCATACCACCAAGAAGGACGAACCACATCCAATAGGAGCAACTGTGGATCCAAGAGGAAGCTGAAAGGGATGTCCGGGTGCTAACCCGGATTGTATCCAGAAAACATACTGTAAAACCGCAGCTGCCCAACTCACTCAAGACTTAAGTGTGCACCTCAGCTCTCCTGTTTCCACCAAAACTGTTCGTCGGGAGATCCACAGGGTCAATGTACATGGCCGGGCTGCTATAGCCAAACCTTTGGTCACTCGTGACGATGTCAAACGTCGGTTTCAATGGTGCCAGCAGCAAAAATCTTGGACAATGTGAAACATTCATTGTTCTCTGATGAGTCCACCTTCACTGTCTTTCCCACATCTGGAAGAGTTACAGTAACGGTGTGGAGAAACCCCAAAGAAGCGTATCACCCAGACTGTTGCATACCCAGAGTGAAGCATGGGGGTGGATCAGTGATGGTTTGGGCTGCAATACTTGTACTACATGGACGTGTCACTGCCAAGGGATACCTAAAGTTGAACATCTCCCATGGCCTGCACAGTCACCAGATCTAAATATTATTGAGCCACTTTGGGGTGTTTTGGAGGAGCGAGTCAGGAAATGTTTCCCTCCACCAGCATCATGAAGTGACCTGGCCACTATTCTGCAACAAGAATGGCTCAAAATTCCTCTGGCCACTGTGCAGGACTCGTATGTGTCATTTCCAAGACTAAATTGATGCTGTATTGGCAAAAGGAGACCCTACACCATACTAATGAATTGTGGTCTAAAACCAGGCGTTTCAGTGTCATTGCCCATCCCCTATATGCATTACTTCCGGAGTTCTCCCATTTCTTGTATTACATTTAAACCACTTGCCATTAAATGCAGTACAGTGGAACCTTGGATTACGAGCATAATTCATTCTGGAAGTGGGCTTGTATTCCAAAACACTCTTAAACCAAATCATCATTTCCCATAAGAAATAATGAAAACTCAAATTATTCGTTCCACAGCCCCCAAAAATAAATACATCAAAATGATTAATACAATCTATAAAATGAAAATAAAACAAATTAATCTGCACTTTACCTTTAAAAAAAGTACAAATAAATCCTGACATAATTGTTTCCATTGGTGCGCGCACGCGCCGTGTGTGTGTGTGTGTGTGTGTGTGTGTGTGTGTGTGTGTGTGTGTGTGGAATTAGCCCCTTCCCTCGCCTCGTTTTACACAGTAACACTCCTCCTCCCTCTCCCCACCTCGCTTTTTCACCACTGTTTCACAACAAACACACACACACAACAGAAACACCGTTTTAAGAGGAAAAAAATAAATCTCTCTGAGACTGACATGAGCGTATATTAACAGACACACTTTTTAAGTTTCACAACAAGCGCATAAACACAGCGGAAACACCGGTTTAACGGAAAAAAAGCGAGACTGGCGTGAGCGCATACTAAAGGAATCACTTAAGTTTCACAACAAACACACAAACACGGAAACACCGTTTTAACAGGAAAAAAAGAAATCTCTCTGACCTGGCGTGGGCGCATACTAAGGCACTCACTGCTGCGCATTCACTGCTGTAAAGTAAAAAAAAAAAAAAAACCCACCACCTCACCTTTTGAAAAGAATCACGACAGAGCAGAGTTTCTGTGTCTTTGTGAGGCCGGGAGGGGTGAAAAGGCAAGAGAGCGTCTGTGCGTGTGTGTGTTTCAGTGTCAAATTGCGCACGCATGAGCAGAGTTTCTGTGTTTGAAGCCATGGGGGGAAGGAGGGAGGGGGAAGGGGAGGGGGGGTAAGGTGAGAGAGTGACGCTCGGTGTCAAAATAAGAGTCGCATATGTGAAGCATGATACTCGGTGCTTGTAAACTAATACTTGCTCGGTTTCCGAATAAAAAATTATTCAAAATCTTTGCTCGGTTTGCGGAACACTCGTAAACCACATTACTCGCAATCCGAGGTTCCACTGTACTTGCTTTTGTCATAATCTTGATTGACTCAAAGATTCCATCACCCTCCCTTGCTAAATAATAGCACCAGTGTAAACCGAAAGTGAGGATACATCTCCATAACATTTTTAGGAATTGACACCAAATTCAGAACCTTATGGTACTATGATTGTTTACCTGGAGCCACTTTTTGAAACAGGTCAGTCCTTCACATTTAGCTTGAATCCCTTAATTGCTCCTGGTTGTACAATATTTATTTAGAATAAATAAACAAAAATAGCACAGAATACGAAAACAGAATAACAAAAAAAGGCTAAAATATCACAACACAGGTAAACATTGCCTGTTTCATTGCTATTTCTAATAATAATTTTCAAAGTAGTATCAGAAAGAAAATAATTGTTCATAGCTGTATTTTTCCTGTAATAGCAGTGCATAGCAATATTATATATTTATGATCTTTGTGATTTTGAGTTTTAACTAAGATTAAAGCACAATTCTAGAGCTGTATAATGGTAAAGTCTATTCATACCCACTGAACTGTTCTAATTACTTCCAGCCTGTAAGATGGTGTCAGATACCAAGACGGGTATGGTGAAGCAGCCAGTTTTTCTGCGCAGTATGTCTGCTCCCTCTGACCTGGAAATGATAGCAAACCAAGATCTGGAGTTTACACATGCAGCACAAAGGTAAGGTGTTTTATTTACTGTACAGTTGGAGTTAGGAGTTTGTCCACACAGTACTGTTAAACCTAGGATTGCGAGTATAATTTGTTCCAGAAATGTTCTCATATATCGAAGAGCATGTCCTATAAGAAATAATGGAAACTTCGATGATTCGTTCCACAACCCAAAAATATTCATATAAGATAATAAATCCAAAATATTAGATAAAAATAAAACAAATGAACCTGCACTTTACCTTTGAAAAGAACTGGTGTTAGACGAGGGAAGAAGCAGGAGCAAGGGGGGGTCTACTGTGTATGATGGCTTTTTCTCACACACACACACACACACACACACACACACACACACACACACACACACACACACACACATACACACACAAACGGAATCACTCCTCAGACAGATTCATCTCCCGCACTACTACAGCCTTTTAAACATTTTTTTTCTTCAAGGGCCCGTTGTTGCAATACAGTTACTAAACTATATACTATATATACAGGTAGCCCAGACGAACATTCGAGTTACAAATTTCCGCAGATACAAACTGACCACAGTTCTACGAACATTTGTATATGTGAACAAATAAATGACATAGCTTATGTTTGCACAAAAATAGACACTGCAGTGTACAAGATACCAATATTTACAATTATATACAATATTTTCAGTTTGTAAGCAAATGTGTAAAATGTCTGGTATATTATATGTGTGTGGGGATGTGGGAGAAATGAGTCGGCCTCAATGGTTTCCAATGAGGTTGCGGTTTTTGAAATAGAAATTAAATAGAAATGTGTAAGTGTGATCATTTCAGCAACTTTGACATGGGCCAAATTGTGATTGCTAGATGATTGTGTCAGAGCAACTCCTCCCTCTTGTGGGATGTTTTCGACCTGCAAAATGATGGGGTGGCCAAGGCTCATTGATGCATGTGGGGAACAAAAGCTGGCTCATGTAGTCTGATCCAAAAAAAAAGAAAAAAAGTTAATGCTCTACAAAGGTGTTACATTGTGTTAGTGGTGTATGGGACTGTGTAGCCGGAGACAGGTAAGACAGTGCCCATGCTAAACACACCTGCAGTTGGCATATGAGTATCTGAACTGGACCACAGAGCAAGAAGAAGGTTGCCTGGTCCGATGACTCATGTTTTCTTTTACAGCATGTAGATGGCTGGGTGTGCTTGCGGCAGTGTGACGCTTTGGGCAATGCTCTGCTGGGAAACCATAGGTTTTGACATGTACCACCTACCTAAGCATTGTTGCTGACCAAGTACACCCTTTCTTGGTAACCGTAATCCCTGATGGCAGTCATCTCTTTCAGCAGAAAATGTGCCCTGTCACTCTGCAAAATCTGGTTCAGGAATGTTTCGAGGAACACAATGAATTTGAGGTATGGACCCAGCCTCCAAATTTTCCAGATCTCAATCCAATTGAGCATCTGTGGGATGTGCTGAAAAAACTCTTCATCACTTACAGCACTTCAAGGATCTGCTACTGATGGCTTTGTGCCAGACACTACAGCATACCTTCAGAGGTCTAGTGGAGTTCATACCTTGATTAGTCAAGGCTGTTTGGCAGCATGTTTGACTAAGCTGTAGGCCTCTCGATCAGCTGACAGAAAGTTATGTTGAATGCAAACCTACCAGTTTATCTAGTCATTCTGGTTTCTGTGTTGTCACCCTGTTCTCATACCTGTTTATGTACCTTAGGACAGTGTCAGTATGTGTATTTATGACGGTATCTTTGGCCAAAGGTGTCTGAGAGGTAAAATGCTCCCAGTCATTTGTAGGCGAACTGCTGCTAGAGGGCAGAGTCAGACTCTTCTAGCCAGAATTGAAATGAGATGGTCAGATTGACCAAGGTGAAGCACGGGTGTGACTTTGTAAGCATGAATCACACTTGTATGTACATGGTTCAGGGTTTTATGTTTCCCAGTGAAGCAGGAGAAATTCTGTTTAAATGTTGAAACAGAACTGATTGCAAATTGCAGTAATTAAAGACACTTCAGGTATCCCAGATGAACAGACAAGTCATAACAGTGAGTGTCAGTGCAGGATGTTAGTGAATCACTTCAGTAGTTTGAGTAGAAATTCAAGCAAAATTTGGTGTTGATGTAATGAATAAATTAATTTAACCAGTTGATATTGTGTTGTGTGTGTCTGTTCTGTAGGAGGCGCCCTCACCCTACCAGCAACAGAAGTAGCTCATTTACACTGTTGCAATCTCTGGCAGCTGAAGACGGCAGCGAGAAGCCAACTTACAGTGTGCTGCTGGGACAACTGTTTGCCTTCATTGGCACCAGCCCTGACCATGCTGTGAGTATGCTGATTAACAGCCTCACCAAAGTGACCTATTTATCCTTCCCAGGTTGAAGGACTGAAGGGTGTGAAGCATGCTGTGAGTTTCAGTTATGATTTCAATTTATCAGACTTTACAGTTTTCAGAAGATCAGCAAACACACACACAGATCCATGCAGCTCAGCTTGGTTCTATATCTCCTACCAGCACAAAAGTCACTAATAAGTTTCCAGTAACATGTCAGCTTCACCTCTCTCCCGCCATCTCCAGAGTAGACCTAACCATGTTCCTGTTGTCACATGGTGTCTTTTAAGTTTTAATTGTGGCTTAAACGTATAATTTTTTTAAGCTTTCCATCATTATCCATTCTGTCTAAATAAGACAGTTTTGCCAAAATTTGCTGATTTACAGTTTCTTAGAGTGAGATATGTAAGATGCCCAGTAACAAAGATGCTAAACTAACATTAGTGATCTTAATTTTGTATAGGTGTCTAGTAGAAGTTTTCTGGCAGCGGCTCAGACACGCTGGAGAAGAGGCTGTACGAGGAAGCAAGCACTGGTCCACATGAGGGAGCTCCTCACCACTGCTGTACGAGTCGGTGGAGTAACACACCTGGTGGGTCCTGTCACCATGGTGCTACAAGGAGGGCCCAGGTATGGTTTCCTTGCAAATGTGAAAGTTGTGGTGGACTTTTTTTTCCTTTTCCTTTTACATTTTTACATTTCCACTTTTTATTTTCTATTCTCCAAGTTATGTTACAACCAGTAGTTTGATTAGAGTTGTGGTGAATCTGTTTGCAGGATAGAGGAGTTGACTTGCGGGGGCATGGTGGGACAAGTTCAGGAGGCCTTTGGACAGACTATGACCTCTGTTGTATCTCTGTGTGCCCGCTATCCTATTGCCTGTGCCAACAGCATTGGCCTACTCTGCACCATCCCTTACACCAGGCAAGCAATCAACGTTATAATGTATAACTTTATACATTTAAATAAATAGGAAGTACACTTGGCTGGACAGTTTTGAAATGCTTTTATCCCTTTTTATCTTCACTTTATATTTAGAGTTCTAAATTTTTATTTGTCAATGCTTAAATAACAATTGTGTCAGCCATATCAACTTCTATAAGCAAAGAACTAACATTAGGTGACAACAAAAAAATTATATATTTATTCTATTTACTATTTTCAAAATTGTATACTTATAATTTTAATTGGGTCTTAAATTTAAATGATTAAAAAAATTCTGTCCCCCCCTTGTATTAAATATAACTTCTACAGAACTGAATGCTGGTTCACAGTCTGCATATGTAAAGTTTCTTTGCATCTTTAGGAGTGAGGAGCAATGTCTGGTACGCAGCGGCCTGGTTCAGTTGATGGACCAGCTTTGCAGCCTCAGTAGCCAGAGAGACTGCAGCTCCAATGAGAAACAAACCAAGAAGCAGAAAGTTGCCACCATGGCCTGGGCTGCATTCCAAGTGCTTGCCAATCGCTGCATTGAGTGGGAGAAAGTGGAAGGTATTTTTCATTTTGCTCTTCACTTGTGTACTGAAGCAATATTATATGGCTGTTTTAAGACTTGCAAAGTATGTACATGTTGTTTTTATCCATAAATTAATGTAGCATTGCCAGTGATTGCTATTAGATGGAAGGGTATAGTCTATTATCTATGTGACAGTAATATAATTGCAAGGTATCACCTATGGCATAATAAGAATGCTATAAAAAAAAAACTAATCACACATGTATGTTTGTAAGTATATATGTAAGTACAGGCAGCTTAATTTGTTAAATATTTTTATTGAATTTGCTTGCAATGTATTACTGGATTCATGCTCTGAGTCCTCAAAAAATAACACACATTTTAAGAACATTTTAGAACATTTTAGTTTATAGAGTTTTCTGCAGCTCCATTGCTGTTACCCTTGGGTGCATTTTAGCATGATCTTTGCAGGATCCCCACTCCTTGGAAGAGTAGCCATATTTATAGACTGTTGTTGATTAAAATTCAGTATCACAACATGACACAACTGACACTGAAAAGCTGCATAAATCTGCTGTCTGGTCTGTGAAGAATCAAATTTAAGGGAAACCCTTTGAAATTATTTACTCCAACCATAACAATTTATGTGGATGCCAAAATATTAAAAAACCCTTATATTGATGTTCTTTTCCAAGGTTTCAACCCCTTTTATACCAACCACTCCTGGACCTTACTGTTTCCTCTTTCTCACGAGCATCAAGAGGGCAATGTTCTGTGATGTAAACTGTAGCTATCTTTATTATTTTAGGCTACACATTTTGATGTTAGATGTTTTTATTTTTTTAGGTGGTTCCACAGATGCAGTGCATTCTGGATTAGCTCGGCAAGTATCCAGTCTGTTGACCAATCACCTTGCAAGAGCTACAGAATGCGCTGGCAACCAAGCAGCTGGAAATGATGCCCTACAAGATGTGCTTAGTTTACTGAATGACCTGTCTAGGTAAGCATGGTGAACATTCAAGGACATCTTACTTTAAAGAAAGTGCACATACCACTGTCATGTATGTGTAAAGATGGCCAGTTGTTTATGCATTATTACGTTAAACTATAATGTATTCGATGCATAGGCAATACATAAATGTATTTAGTTATTGTGTGGCACTTAAATGCTGTAACCTTATCTCTATGCTTAATTTCTTTTTGAAAAATATAAAAATAGTAAAGTGCTTCCTAGCTTCTAACTTAGCAAACTGGTGCAAGTGATCAGTTCATAGCCTTTAAAATAAGAATAAATAGTGAGTTTGAGAAAGAAAAAAAACGTTTGTTGTAGACAACCAGGTGTGCTGGGAAAAAAATGAGGCTCATCATTTTTTGTAGTCAGCCTGGTCAATCTTTGGTCCATTGTTGAATTATATAATGTGTTGCTTATACATTAAATACATTAAGGTTTGAGATCAAATGCTGAATATGGATATCTTTGGTGACAGACCACCCAATTTTAGGTTAGCAAAAGTATTGGAACATGTAGACCTGAGGTAAATTATTACAGCAAGTAAATACTTGATTAACATAAAGCCAGTAACTCACAAAAATCTATAAACGGTTGCATTCCTCTTTTGTGAGGATTTGTCAGACTGCATCTTATTTGTGATGCATCTTTTGTACAATTTCCCAACTTTTTATTACTTTCAGGAGCAATATTGGCAAAGCAATTCTCAGCCAGCCAGCCTGCGTTTCTAAGCTTCTGTCACTGCTCCTGGACCAGCGCCCTTCCCCTAAACTGGTGCTGATTATCCTTCAACTGTGCCGGGCTGCCCTTCCTTTAATGAGTGTGGAAGACTGTGGTAATGTGGCTTTGCCTCCTTGGAGCTACTTCATCAATGCCATAGACACTGAGCAAGAAGATGCCAGTGACCCCGCGTCCCGAATTGCAGCACTTCTGCTGGCCAAACTTGCAGACTATGTGGTGCCAGGTGAGAGCAGGGGTGAAAAATTACATTTTAACTATATTTGTTAGTATTTTTACCATGGAGAGATGCATTGTAGCTAATATTTTATCCTACCAGTTCTAGTATATTGATAAGAACTTTACCTGGCTTGTAAAAAAAATGGTATGATAATATAATAGAATATTTTCTTGTACAGTGTATTTTGCCATTTGTGGGAAATAACCATGAAATTTTCAAATCATTCAAATATTTTTAGTTTCTACTACGTAATGATTTCTGTTTTACGTAAGAACTCTATACATTTACTCAGGAACAGGATTTGTGTACTTTGCGCACCTCTGATCATGTCAAAAAAAATGGGTGAAAGTTGCAGTACTCCAACCAAAGTGCTCAAACTGTGAAATCACATGTCAAGTCAAGTCAAGTAGGCTTTTATTGTCATTCCAACCATATACAGTTAGTACACAGTGAAACGAAACAACGTTCCTCCAGGACCAAGGTGCTACATACATGCAAAAACATAAATTTACAACATTTTTACATTTTTAAGTTAACCTAAAAGAACTATCAAATTCTATACGAAAAATACACAATTGACAAAGTGCACGTGCAAATGTGCAAACAAGGAGGTACATGACAGACACAACAATGTAACACATAACAGTACTTTTTTGATGAAGTATGAGTTCAGGTAGTGGGAAGAGCAGCAGTAAACAGTTTACATTGTGACAAGAATATAGTGTGCAAATAGCAGTGAAATAAATATTGTGCAAAAATTGCAAAGAGCAGCACAGATAGGTAGGTATGAACAGATTGAGATGGATGTATATCAGTGTGATTGTGCATGTGTGTTTATCAGTTCAGTCCAGATGTTGTTTAGTTCGTCTGAGTGATTTGTGTGTGTGTGTGTGTGTGTGTGTGTGTGTGTGTGTGTGTGTGTGTGTGTGTGTGTGTGTGTGCGTGCGTGTGTGATTAGATGCTGTAGGTTTTACTGGTGATTTGTTATTTTTTACATTTCAATATTCAGATATAAAAATTACATGGTTATTCCAAACATAAATACAAAACAGATAAAAAAACTTATCGTAGATTACGCCTAATGCCTAACTGCTGTAACCCTCACAGGGCCCAACACTTCAGATTTTTGTAGGCTCTCCAAGCTGCCTACTTTCCAAGGGTTGTCTTATAGAAACTTGGTATTCATTTCTGTCCTGGGGGTTTGTATGTTCCTGTATGTAAAAGATCAGCAATGTCTGTTTGACAAGATGCAACTTGTGTGTGTGTTGACTTTACAGTGACTGTAGTATAGGTGGACCTAGCCACCTGAGGGGAAGTCATAAAGTGGTATAGAGTCTGTTCCTATGGTTATCACCTGGGGAGAACAGGTGTAGCACATTAGGGAGATGTGCGAGTTGGAAAACGCACAGGTCCACGTTTTTATTGATCAGTCGGAGACTGCTCTTGCAGCCAACTATGAGAGTGTGTTTGATTTTGAAATTAATAACTTATTATGAAGATGTATGAGAGAAGCCCAGGTCACTGCTGAACCAACATGTTAAACTGAGGGTGTATTCACTCCTGACATGTTTGGGTCAATTAAAAACAAACTCTGGTGCAGTTGTTCTGTTAGTGTGGTTCACTTGAACATTCAATAGTTTAATGGTTTAATGAAATCAAATGTTTTTGCACGCTCTAGTTATTGAATGCAGCCCTTATGCCCATTACATTCACTTGTGTGCTCTTGTACTAGGCAGGTAGATGCAAAAAGGAGAGAGTCGCTGTTTGGCTATTTATTTTTTTATTTTTGTGGTGGACGGTCACTAGAATGTTAGTCATTAGGTGCACTAGCAATTGCTTTATTGCTTTATTTGCCTTAATCCTTAATTGTGCCTGTGTTCAGGGTGTAACATTATTTATTTATTTATTAATTAATATTTTTGTAAAACATTGTTCTCTTTTTTCAATGGTTCTGTTAATCATAGGCAGCCAGACCCTGCTTTCCCCTGCTTCCTCTGAGCCAGATACCCGATTAATCTGGGCTAGCCCCATGGGCAATGTCAAGACAGAAAAAGAGGTCGGAGAAGAGGGAGAAGCAGTGGATGGCAAACTCTCCATCTTCATACACAAGAGAGATGACCAATCTTCCCATGAAGTACTTCAGCCGTTACTCAGGTAAATGTGAGGCTCTAGACTAGATAGGTCCTAGAATAGATATTACTTTGAGGCCCAAGGGAAATGTACAGTATCTCTCAGCTAGCTTTATGAGAGAATTGTAAGAATGGTAATATTAATATTTAATGTTAATAATATATACATTTCTGATGTTAAACAGTGATAGAGTTTTCAGGTATTGCAGGAGCCGACTGTATCAGAATTGTACAGAAACCTCATAGACCTGTAATAGGGTGTAAAAATACCTTTTACCTTCACATAAATTTTATGCAATTTTGTATGTAATGTTTCTGCAGTAGCTCAGAGGGGCGTCCTTTTCGGCTTGGCACTGGTGCCAACATGGACAAGGTGGTGAAAATGGACAGAGACATGACCAAGGTCAATTCCGTCTGCATGATTACAGTTTTATATTTTAAAAGTAACTATTTCTGTATTAAAATAATTAAGTTATACTGACATTTAGATTAATAAAGTGGGACCTTGGATTAGGAGCATAATTCGTTCTGAAAGCGGGCTTGTATTCCAAAACACTTGTAAACCAAATCGAATTTTCCCAAAAAAATATACATAAAAATAATTATTTTCTATAGCCCAAAAAAATATACATAAAAATAATTAGTATAATATATAAAGTAAAAATAAAACAAATTAACCTTCACTTTGCCTTTAAAAAAAGTAAAAATAAATCCTGACAGATTCCGTTTCCGTTTGTGCGCGCAGGCGCTGTGTATGTGTAATGTGCTTGCACACACACACGTTAACGGAAAGCTATCGCTAATGACACTCGTGTGAGCCCATACTAACAGAATCACTGCTGTAAAGTAAAGTAAAAAAATTAAAAAATAAAAAAAATAAAAAATGAACCTGCACTTTATCTTTGAAAAGAATCGCAACAGAGCAGAGTTTTTGTGTAGAGCAGAGTGTGTGTGTCTGTATGTGTGTGTGTGAAGCCGCGGGTGGGGGGGTGTAAAGGCAAGAGCGTGTGTGCGTGTGGGGGGGATTGGGGGGGCACAGTTATACGCACACACACAATAGAGGGAGAGAGAAAATGGATCTTTACCCTCTGAGACTTGATTTTTCTTTATACGCGCTCACACACGTGTGTTATAAGAAACAGTACATGCACGCTGTACACACACGCTTACAAACACAAAATAAAATATGTTTTACGTGCACACACGTGGTCACTGTGTTATAGTAAAAAGTACACGCGTGCACGGATGTTGATTATACCGGTGAGAGACAAGCACTAGGACCCAGCGGGGAGACGATTACCCACAATTCCGCAGCGCAAGACAGAGAAAAACCATTGGCTCAGATGTGATCATGTGACGCTCAGCATCAAAACAAGAAGCGCATGCGTTATACATGATACTCAGCACTCGTTAACCAAGACTTGCTTATTTTTCAGGTCAAAATTTTGTAAAAATCTTTGCTCGTTTTGCGGAACACTCGCAAACCGCGTTACACGCAATCCAAGGTTCCACTGTATATGAAATGTTCCTATAAACAGTCATGAAATGCTAAATTCATTCAAGTTTTGTATTGTTAGTTTTTATATATGAGCAGCTTGGAATTGTATGGACTCCACAAAATTTTGACTCCATGTTTTTCTCCTTATAGACTGGGTGCTGTGAAGTGGTCACAGAAGAAGCATCAGCAGCTCTGCGTAAAGCAGTTAAGTGGGCTCAGTCAGGGCTCATTGTGAGTGTGGGCCCCCCAGTGGAAACTCTAATTCAAGAGACTTCAGGGGGAAGTGCGACTGGAGACAAGAAAAAAAGTGCCCAGAGTGCAGTTTGCAGAGACAGGAATGCAGAACTGTCTAGGTAGAAAACATTTAAGTTACATTTACTCATCTCCTTGTTTAGAGAGAAGATGTATGCTCCTGTTTGATGCTAAACTGTTGTGGGTGAAATAATTTATCTTGCCTGCATTAATGTCAAAATGTTCCGTGCTCAATGTATCAGCCTGTTTGATTCCTTTATGACAGCTGTGCACTATGCACTCACCTGCAAAGGCATGCAGTATCATACAACATTTATTTCTAGCAATATATAATGTATAATCAAAAAAGTAACATGAAACATTACTTACATAACATTGTTTTATGTACTTTAAAAATATTTACAACAGGATATGTTGCTCTGCTATGTAAAAGATATGGACCCACATCTCTTGCACTTTTTTCTTCCTCCTATCTTAGATCTGACCCAGTCCGTCCGTTTATCAGTGGTCATGTAGCAAACAGCATGGCTGCTGAAGTCATTGCTTTGCTTCACAGTCTCCTTACAGCTCCAGAGTCAAACACTGCTCAGATTTGGACAACTACAGCAGAAAAGGTTGGCACTTAGTTTAATATACATTGTAGTTTACACCTGTAGTTGTAGTTTATTCTAATTGAGTCAGTTTGATTTGTGAAACATTTTTTTTAATTTCCCATTTAAAATTATTTTACTTTGTATTTCAACTTCACAAATTTCTTCTTTTCTCATGCATGGTGTTTCATACATTTGTTGCATAAAACAGGTGCTGTCCAAGGCACTGATGTACATACCTCAGCTGGGTAAATATGCAGAGAGCATTTTGGAGAATGGAACGAGCAGTGGCAGAAAGCTGGCCAAGCTGCAAGCAATCAGCCGACAGGCTGTGGCAGCCTTGTGTGCCCTGGGTGGCTTTAAAGAGACCATCAAAATTGGATCAGAGGTTCAGGTTAGTACACAGAGTAGCACATAAAATACATCAAACCTCAGAGCTTATTTTCTGACCATTTTGATTCATACACATTCACATTCCATACAAACTTAAATGATTCTTTTGATTGTGTAAAGCTGCTTTGCGACAATGACAATTGTTAAAAGCGCTATACAAATTAAATTTAATTGAATTGAATTAAGGATAATTTCATTATTATTTTTTACTTTTCTACAATATACCTCTTATAGGTAATAGGTAAGGGATTGCAAGGCAGTGTCGGAGTGGTCATGTCCATTAATGAGCAGGAAGGCATTGCTACAGTCAAGTTCCCTACCTGTGATTATCGTCATGACTGTAAGGCCTCTGACATCTTGACTGTACCCATCTCCCGCCTTTCAACCCTGCGGTCAGAGGTAAGCCTTGAGCACAAAGACCAGCAGTTTTCACATGATAAACAGAATTACTTAGGGATGTCATGTTAAGTGTGCTAGAAAGAGAAACAGAGAGAAGTTGCAGTCAAAAGAATTCTAGGTGTTCATGAACAATACAAAATACTTTTAGAGAGACCTGAGCCTTTCAAGATTCCTGCAACAAGCACTGTATTGATTTGGGTGTATGTTTGGAGTATTTATAATTGTAAAAAATACTATGGCCATGATTTAAAAGAGGTTGTCAAGATTGAGTTTAAAGTAGTCAAAAACGCCCAGAAATACTAGCTGGAAACAACACCAAAACACTACTGATTCACCATATTTTGCTATGGGTGTATTAGCTTTTCATTGTAAAAATCCTCATTTTTTTCACCCATATTGTAACTCATCAATATGTATGGCTAGTAAGCTATACTTTGAACACATTTGCCATTTAGAAATTATGACCTATAGGGTCCTTTGGCATCATTTTTAGTTATTTTAGATTTTATTGAGTAAAAATTGAGTATTAAGTTTATTGTGAATCATACTATGTTGAGAATTCAGTTTGTATTTTTTTCTTCCTCAGAGGAAAACCCAAGCCTCTTTTAATCTTGAATAATGCCACCTAATTTAACCTATACCCCGATCATGTCTTCTACATAGTCTTATCTATAGATGCTGCACATGCTTCCTCTGTTCCAGGCTTTGCCGCTCTATAAGCTGTCCATCACTGAGAAGGTAGTACAAGCAGTGCAGTCCATGCTGCTACCACAGGAGGGCAGTCTTTCCATCCATACTTGTCTACCAGCCTCAGGAGATGGCTCCAGCCCTGTCATGGCTGCTGTGCGACTGCTGGCTGAGATAAGGACAAGGTCAGAAAGCACCATTCAGCTGAAACATTGTATACAGCTGTTTATTTATGCATAACAATTGCATATTGTTAAATCAGCTTTGGACTCTGATTTCCTTCCACAGTTCAAAGACATGCAGATTAGGCTAATTTCTGTTCCCAAATTGCCCATAGTGTGTGAGTAAATGTGTGGTTGCCCTGCGATGGATTGGCACCCTGTCCAGGGTGTACCCCGTCTGTCTTAAGCCTCCTGGGATAGGCTCCAGGCACTCACGATGAGGGAGTCATAAGAGAGTAAATCAGCTTTGGATATTGTTGCAACAGCATCCAAACATCCTTTTTCTCCAAAGCCTCCTAACTTCCATATGCAATAGACTGAAGACTATTCCTTAACTCGGAACATGACTGTTTTGTGTGTGTAATCAAAACAGTAATAATATCACAAGCTCTGTTTTACGAAACTATATTTTATTTATCAAATATAAAATGTTTAAGTTTTTTAAAGGATCAGAAGAGTTCCTTAAGTTGGAGTATCATTAAAACTCTATACTGTAATTATACAGACCTACAACATTACACATTTTGCATTGCAGCTCCTTGTTTAAACAATGAAGTATACTAGCATGTTACACTTAAAATATACCAGAATTAGAAGATTTTGTCTCTGATTGTCTTCTCCTGGTTTTAGTCAAAGAAGAAAAAGAAAGGGGGAAAAATAACTCAAAAAGATTTAATACTAACACTTATATACAGTAAATACTTTAAATACTTTACAGTTGCAAGTATGTGAACCCTTTGGGATCAGGTGGAGTTTTGGTCATAGATGAAGTTCAGAGCACATTTTAAATCACAACAATAAAAAACACAGTCTGCTTAAAATAATACTACACAAACATTATATGTTTTCATGTTTTTATTCAACATAACATGTAAACATTCACAGTGCAGGGTAGAAAAAGTATGTGAACCTTTGGACTTAATAACTGGTTGACCCCATGATATTTTTATGCCCTCCCCTACTTTTCCTAAAACTATTATGAGTAGAACTGCTTATTTTAAGTACTAACTTTTTAAATGCTTTTTTTTTTCTTTTCATGCTAGCAGTTCTAGACAATGGAAATATTTTGAAATGTCTTGATATTTTACATTTGTTTTAGGCAGCAGATATCACAGCAATAGACCAGTGTCTTGTGATAAACAAAGCCATGTACAGTATTTTAGGCACCATTGCAGCTTTAATTTTTGTTCATGCTACTTATACATTACCAGACAATGTTTATAGTAAATCCAGTTGATCCTGTTTTTTTTTTTTGGCTAAAAACTGCTTTTTCACCAAATCAGATGACTGACTTTGTATCGCAGAGTGTCAGGGTATTGGTGTAACCCTAATACCAGTATTACTGGATTGTTTGTGTATGTACTGTACGTGTGTGTGTGTGTGTGTGTGTGTGTGTGTGCGTACGTGCGTGCGTATGTGTGCGTGTGTATGGGTTTCTTCCTTAACAGAGCATGTTTAGTTATGGCTCAGCTGCTTGAGGACAGTTCATTCTGTGAGGAGTTTATCCAGCAATGTCCTGCCGCTGTAGAAGTTCTCAACTTAGTTGCACAGGAGTGTAGCCCGGGTATGTGTCAGTGGATACTTTCTTTCTGTTCAGTATAAAATAAAATTTGTTTATTTGTATTTATTTTAATTACTTTTTTAAACATTTACTTTCAAATGTTAACTGAAGTATCCAGGTAAAATCAACATTAACTGACAGCAAACAATAAAGCCACATGAGTTACAGTGTTTTTACCACAGGAAATGGTATAGTAAACAGGAAGCACACTCTGTTCAGGCATAACATTAAAATCAATGATGGGTGACTTTGGTTATTTCATTACAATGGCACCTGTCAAGATGTGAAATATGTTACTACATCAGATATGGCGAGGAGGACAGTTGGTCGTGGTCGCCCAAGACTTATTGATGTGCGTGTGTGTTGCCAAGGCTGGTTTGCATGGTCTAATCCTGTACAAGATCTACTAGAGAAAAATGCTGCAAAAGTTTAATTAAAGCTGGGTCTAATAGAAAGATGTCAGAATCCAGAGTGTTTTGTAGCTTGCTACATACAGTACTGTGCAAAAGTCTTAGGCGCCATATGATTTGTAGTACAAATTTTGTTATATAAGTTTATTATGTCTGCATTATGTACAAGACCATTCCCTACAAAGATACACTAAAATTTATTAATAAATAACATTACAGAAGAATGCATGCCTGTAAAGAAAGTGACATATTACATGACAGACCAGTTTTCAGATGGGAAAAAAAATCAATAATGTAGACTCCTGGGTTTTGCATGAAAATAGAAAGTAGCGAGTGTGACAAAGTTGCCAAAAGAACGCATATTCTCCAGCATGCTTAGTAAAACCTAACATGTGCAGCATTTTTCCTGACAGAACCTAATTTTAATCAGTACTGTAAAAAGAAAATTTTATTAAAAATATTTATTCATTTCTTCATAAAACTTTTTTTGGCTTTATGAAAATATTAAGACAATATGATGCAAACAGTTTTTTGGTTTTCTCAACTTAAGCTTAAGGTCTTGACTTACTCTTTTAACCTGAGAAGCTACCTGTTAAATATTCAGCTAACTTAAATTCTTATATTTAGCCAATTTGAATAGTTTTGTTTACATTACTTAACTTTTTTGTTAGTCAAAATTTTGGTCAAGGTCAAACAGAAGAATTTTTATTTATTCTGTTAGTTCTGTTAGTGTTGCTATAATTGGTGAAAGTGCAAGCATGCCATTTATAACAACTCAGCCTGAAAAAACATAATAGAAAACAGAAATGCATAAAAATTTACAAATTATAGAAATTGAAAATTATATGAAATAAAAAATGTAACCATTATAATATTTATTGGGTGGTTGGTTAATTGATTGATTGATTTATTGAGTGATTGATTGCTAAGAGTGTTTCTTCAGGAAGAAGCCTTCAGCCTTTTGACGGTTCTGCACTTTTTTGTGCATGTACAGGTGAGCGATTGGGCATGGTAGAGGCTCAGTGTGAAAGACTAAGAATGATGTATCGTGACTGCGCTCGTCCCCCTCCTCCTCCCCCTCCTCTCCAAATTGACAGACGTCAGGTAGGAGGATCCTGTTCATTAGTCTAGAAATATTGCATTATTGGTTTTAAATCATGAATCTTTTAGTAGAATTAATCAAGTAATTACCAAGATTTTTAATCAGTATGTCCATTGAGTTAGTAAATAACTTTTTTTGTAGAGTTAATCTTTAGGTGTTAGTAAAAAGAATCAGCTTATCAATCAGATCTCTAAACATGGAGCACAGAAATTTCAGTTGTTAAATTTCACCTTGTAAATGTGTATTTCCTGTGGGTTTCTTCTCCTTTCAGCCAAAGCAAATTACATGGTGTCCATCGCGTGTCTTCCCACCAGTGCGTGCCTGTATGTTCTCATCTCATCAGACCTCTGTGACCTTTCTAGCAGACCCCAGTGCTGGAGGTGGCCTACCTAGAGGCACTTTTATATATGCTACGTCACCAATTCCTGTTCAGGTAGTGGTTTTGAAGCACACACTGATAAATAAATACTACAGCATTATACAGTATGGTACATAAAGCATTTTTTTACTGTTTTTATAAAGCTTTCCAATTATTATTGTTATTATTCCTTCTTTTTTTTATTATTATAATAATTTTAATACATTTCGACATTCTTCTT
Organism: Clarias macrocephalus; assembly: GCA_011419295.1. Taxonomy (NCBI): domain Eukaryota; kingdom Metazoa; phylum Chordata; class Actinopteri; order Siluriformes; family Clariidae; genus Clarias; species Clarias macrocephalus. The sequence continues at coordinate 168,050 of JAAGKR010000245.1, read as the reverse complement.
TGATAATTCCAAACATTTAATATTTTGAAATGAGCTCTAGTTTTCCTTTTTTTCTGTCTCTTTTTCAGGCTCCATCATTTTACTGGGAATTAGAAATAGTGTCCTATGGTGATTCTGAGGATGACAGTGGCCCAATTGTGTCCTTTGGCTTTACCACAGAAGCAGAAAAACGAGATGGTGCATGGACCAATCCTGTTGGCACATGTCTCTTTCACAAGTATTTAAATTTTCCTTTTATTTAATTTAATCGCAGAAATAATCATTTCTACTCATCAACTCTCATTTTCACACACATTTATTAGATTGTTATTTTTACACATTTTTGGTGTTCTCTCTTCCTTACCTGCAGCAATGGGAGGGCTGTGCACTACAATGGCTCCAGTTTGCTCCAGTGGAAGAGTGTAAGGCTGGATGTGGCTCTGCTTCCTGGTGAGATGAAATGTTTGTCTACTTAAATTTCAAAATATCAGTCTGTCTTGTTTTTCCTGTTAGCGATTTGAGATGCCATGGCATGCTGGACCTAATGTTAATTAACATTAGAATCTCTGAAGACTATAAAAGATTTCGTCCCAAACAAGATTAGTAGCCCCTCTTTCGACTCCATACACCCCCTCTCTAGAGCAGTTAACAGCTTAACAGCTCAACCACCAACCAGAAAACACACTTTAAACTCAGAGTTGTAGTTCCAATAAGATTAGGAGGAAGACTTAACATTGACCATGTAAATATCAAGTAAGACAATCTAAAAACAAAAGCCATGTGTATGTTTTTGAGAGTGTTACATTCAGCGGTTATACTTACAAATACATACATTCATCTTTTTTTTTGCGTGAATGGGAGATTATGTAGTGTGTAAGCTTGTTAGTTTAGTTTATTGTCATATGCATGTTAACACAGGGCGAACAGTACAATAAAAAGCTTTGGACGAGAAAAGCCAGTCAACTTGTATGAGTGTATGTGTGTACTTATGTATATTTGTGTGTATGCATAAGTGTGTGTGTTATATGTATATGTATATGTGGAATTGCACATGATCAACATACTGTACATGATCAACATATTCTATAATAACTACTTATAATAATAACATTATATTGCACAATGTTGATAATAGTTTAAGGTGTCCTAGTGCAGTCACTTTAAAACAAGGTTTTTAGTAGGGGTGCTCCGATTGATTGGTCGCCGATCATAATCGGCTGATAATTGCTTTGGGACGTTTGATCGGCAGTCTCTATAATGGTCGATATGGAAAAGCCGATCAGATGACGCAAAACTCGTGGGACAATTTTTTGTGCTCTGCTAAAATGGCTTCACCGGTCTGGCAATTCTACGTGTTGTGTGAAAAAGACAATACATTAGCAATCTTTAATCTGTGTAACAAGCCAGTTCCACGAGGCGGAAGCACCCAAAGCATTTTAACACCACGGACCTCATCAGACATTTGAAGGTTAGTCACGTAAAGGAACACGAGCAGTTTTCAAAGTTGGCTAGCGCTAAGACAGCGGGAACGCTCAGTAACTCGCGCACTGTCACTCACTCAGCTGTTGGTAATTCCCCTATCTCACCTACGTGGTTTCACTCAGTGGCTGTAAGTACGGTTCATCATGATTCACTGCGAGTTTTGGCTCTGTGATTATGTTTCCATCTTTCCGCGCGAATAATTAAACATGTTTAATTCTTTTGGCGGACTTTGCAGAACTTCCGGCAACTCATGTCCTACTTGTCTGTTATTTTATTTCATTTTATGCAATCTACAGGAAAGTTGTATTTGTCAAGCTCTAAGCTGTTCCCAATTACTAACCAAGCACAGGCTGCTATGTTTTAAGTTGACGTGTTGCACATGTTGCTTGCCAATAAATACAATGGTCAATTCCTCTTCTTGTAATTTCAATACTTGATTTACATTGTTGTTAGATATAATTTAATAAATAATGCTACATGATAAGGCTTCGAGTAGACCCTGTAATCGGTGATCGGTATTGGTATCCCCAAGTGCAGTCTCCAAAACCATCAAACTCTGTGTTGAAACTGGCTTTCATGAGAACCGTTGCAGAAAAGGAAAAACAAGAGCTGTCCCTACTGCAGAGAATAAGTTCATTCATGTGACCAGAGAAACTGCTGATTTACAGCACCTCAGATTAGAGCCCATATTAATGCTTCTCGTTGTCACAACACTCCAAGCCACAGCCCCACCATGATGACCTAAGCATTCCTGTTCCATGTTCCCTGCGCTCCTTACATTGCACCGCCTCTGCTCTCTGCACACGTGGATGGTATCAGTAATTAGCTCATACCTATTTAAACCATGTTCTCACACCGCCACGTCGCCAGATTATTGAGTGCCTCACTAGCCCGATATTCCAGCGTTTTTTTCTCTTCATTATCTACCGGATCTCGACTAGCTTTTTCTAGCGGACTCTAGCTTTTTGGATACTTTGTGTTGCCGACCTCTTACCTGTTACCGACTACGAGCTTGGATCACGGACTGCTTCACGTCTCTCCCACTTCGACTCCCGCCTGTTCCACGACTACGATTAATCCTCACTCCTCGCCGAGCTCAAGCTCCTTCTTTCCACGCCGGCATTCATCGTGGAGCTCTCTCCTTCCGCGTTGACTCTACGTGCTGCCGCCTCAACTCAAGGCTCACGCTGCACACGCCGGCATACCGTACATCTCAGGTTGCATCTCACTCTGCGCACTTCCGCATTCACGCAACACTTACGTCACGCACAACGCCTCTCGTCTTGATGCATTCATGCTGGTACTCCAAGCTTCCGCATTCCAGCGAGGCTTCTTCCGCTCACACTGCAGCGTGGAATTGTTCCCATGCCTCCTATTTAAAACCACCACTTTGCCTTCTTCAGTTCACACAAGCACTCATAAGCGCCACTTCAGGTTTCCCTGGCGCTCACACTATCTGTAATTGGATCCATCACGCCCTCTAGCGAGTCTGACAGAATAATCTGGCCAAATAGATCCAGCAGAGGCAGCTCACCTTAGGTGGGCATGAGCGCTCCTAGGCACCCACCAGCAGGAAATAAGACAGATCACAAACACACTTCAAACTATAATGGTAATGCTGCAGTCTCTCTCTACCCAGATTCAGAATCAACAATCTCCGGCAACCACTCCTCAACCCCCCCTTCAATGCTCTTTTCTGGCCCAGAGCTCCGCCTTCCTGCCCCGCACACCTACGATGGAGAGCCAGCAACTTGCTGTTCCTTTTTATCTCAGTGCACCCTTATCCTGGAACTACAGGCCACAATGTTTCCTACGGACTGTTCCAAGGTTGCCTATATCATCACCCTCCTCTCAGGAAAGGCGAGAGAATGGGCAACAGCATTATGGGATGCCCAAGTCCCGTGCTGTTTCATCTACAAAACCTTCACAGATGAAATGAGGAGGGTCTTTGACCACGCTTCTACAGGGCATCAAGCAACCAGTCGAATACTTCAAATACTTCAGGGAATTCGTTTTGTTTCTGACTATGCCATTGATTTTCGGACCTTGGCTCCCCCTTGTGACTGGGATGAAAAGGCTCTCTTTGATTGTTTCCTTCATGGGCTCGTGGACACAATTAAGGACGAGCTCTGAGATCTGCAGAGTCTCATTGACTTAGCAACCCGCATTGATGACCGTAAGCAGGCACGGCAAAATGAGTGTCAGCCTTATCGCGAACCACACACCTCGACACTTACCTCGGCCACACCTGAGCCTCCCCCCGAGCCCATGCAGATAGGCCGTGCACACATCTCACCAAAGGAGCGTCAGTGCCGCAAGGACGGCGGCGCCTGCTTCTACTGCAGTCAGACTGGCCATGTTGTGCGATCCTGTCCACTAAAAGGTCAGGCCTACAAGCATCTGTTTCTTCCCCGGTCAAGCCCGATCTTATGTCACTCACACGTTAGTGGACTCTGGGGCCGATCAGAACTTAATCTCTTCCTCCACTGCTTCTGAATTCAAAATTCCCCTCACACCTGTGTGTCAACCTTTTACAGTTCAGGCTCTCGATGGCAGCAGACTTTCCCCCATTACTCATTGCACCACCCAGTTTTCAGGCAACCACTCTCCTAACTATTCAAAATGCCCATGCATCCATCGTTCTGGGTCTCCCTTGGTTAAGACTGCATAACCCTCACATTGATTGGGTTAAAAAAAGAGTCCTGGATTGGAGCCCCACCTGCCTGTCTTCATGTTTGCCTTCCGCCCCTATTGGCCGAAGTTCGCTCACTCCACAAGAGGGAATCCCGACCTAACCAAGGTACCCACAGAGTATCATGACCTTCGACAGGTTTTTAGCAAGTCATGGGTAGGGTTGGGTATTGTTTGGGGTTTTTCCGATACCGGTGCCAAATCGATACTTTTAAACCGGTACCGGTGCCAAAACGGTGCCTGAACTGATCTTTGCAAAAGCCACAAAATGATGGCTCAAGAATAAATTTTTATTGAACAAGAAATTTAATGCTTAAAATTGAACAATATATTAAAAGTTTAAGTACTGGCTGGAAAGCCATAATTATAAACAGAATCCATGTTACATTAGTATTTTACAAATCGTTTGCCCATTTGTTTGCATAAGTGCAATATTTGCATTTTGCAATTAACATTACATTAGCCTACTACTAACCTGCGGAAAGGCTGCTGTCGTCATTATAATCGGTGGACTTCTTTTTGCTACGTTTGGTATGACTGGGGCTGGGGTCATCCACACCAATAGTGCTAGCTATTGTCTGTAAGCTGTCAAACACAGTGCATGCCTCTGCTTTCAAGTTTATTCCTTGTGCCCTCAAATGTTTCATTACGTGTTTCCCCCTTTACACGCAACAGCAGTAAAATATTTACTGCACGTCGCGGTGTCGGAATCCTTTCTTGTGAAATATAGCCACACTTTCGACCGTTTAGTTTTAGGCATTTTAACAAAAGATAATTTAGCAAGTTAAGATGGCAGTAGACCACCTGCTGCCGTCAGAGCAAGTGTAACGTTAGTTGTTGTGTTCACGCGCATCTCGGATGGTCTCATTTCCCGATTATTTGCGCTTTTAATTTCTTTATCTAATCTAATAAACGTTTAATCTACAAAAATAAAATGGACAGTAGCATTACTGCAACAATGTTTTGGATTTGTATTATCAAAGCCCTCAAGATTTTTCTAATTAAGGAAATAATTTATTTTTCCGATCATTTCTGACACTCCATGAATTTTTACTAGCGATTATGTGTGTTGATGAATCTAATGCTCATTACAACTGTCTCATCATCATAGCCCCAGAGAACAAATATATTAATCGACAGTTCAGGCATTTAAGTGGCACCGAAATGAGGCACCGAAATTTGCATTCTGTTTCGATCCGGTACAAACCGGTTCTATAGGTACCGGTGCCGTATTGGCACCGGTTTTCGGTACCCAACCTTAGTCATGGGCCACCTCCTTACCCCCACATCGCGATTAAAACTGTGCAATCGACCTTCTCCCAGGCACCTCGTCGACTTTACTCCTTCTAGAGAGGCCATGGAACAATAAAGGAGTCACTCGCAGCAGGAATCATCCGTCCATCATCCTCACCAGCGGGGGCAGGATTTTTTTTTGTAAAGAGAAAAGATAAGTCCCGCACACCCTGTATTGATTACAGAGGGTTCAATGAAATTACGATTAAGAACCGCTACCTTGTTCCTTTGATGTCATCTGCCTTCGAACTTCTCCAGGACGCCCGCATCTTCACCAAATTAGATTTGAGGAATGCCTACCACCTTGTCAGGATACGGGAGGGCGATGAATGGAAGACACACCCACCGGCCATTACGAGTACCTAGTGGTTCCGTTCGTCTTAACCAACGTGCCGGCAGTGTTCAAGTCCCTCATTAATGATGTCTTCAGGGATTTTCTCAATGTTTTTGTCTTTACTTACCTGGACGACATCCTGATATTCTCACGCTCGGTAAAGGAGCACAAGTTCCACGTGCACCAGGTTTTGCAACGGCTAGTGGAGAATAAACTCTACATCAAGGCAGAGAAATGTGAGTTTCATTGCACTTCTACATCCTTTTTGGGATATTCTATTTCCCCTGCAGGCATCCAGATGGACCCCACCAAGCTGATTGGCCGGTACCGTCTTCAAGACGCGAACTCCAACGCTTTTTGGGGTTCGCAAACTTTTATCAACGCTTTATTTGAAGCTACATCATGGTGGCCACCCCACTTACAGCACTCACCAAGATCCTATTCCGATGGAACCCCCAGGCAGATAAAGCCTTCAAGGATCTCGAGCACCATTTCACTATAGCACCCATCCTTATATTTCCTGATTCCTCTCTCCAGTGTGAAAGGGGCCGCCCTGTCTCAGAGATCCCCGAAAGACAACAAAATTTACCCTTGCTCCTTCTTCTCCCGCCGACTCACACCCCCCGAACGCAACTACGGCAACGGGGACTGTGAACTCTTGGCGATCAAGTTGGGCCTTGAAGGATGGAGACACTGGCTGGAACGGGCGGACCATCCCTTCCTCGTATGGACCGACCACAAGAACCTGGAGTACTTAAAAACGGCAAAAAGACTCAACTCACGCCAGGCATGATGGTCGCTGTTTTTTTCCCGTTTCCAGTTTACCATATCATATCACCCTGGTTCCAAGAACATCAAGCCTGACGCCCTCTCCTGGCAATTCTCCACCTCCCAGGACACATCTACGATGGAGGCGATCCTTCCTCCTCATTGCCTTCTGGCAACAACTCAACTTGACATGGAGCACCTGGTTTGGCAGACCCTCGAACGGGAACCTAGCCCAAGCATTGTTCCAACCAACAAGCTTTTCGTCCCAGCTTCCGTGCGACCACAGGTGCTAGACTGGGCCCACAGTTCCAGATTGGCACGCCACCCTGGGGCAGCACACACCCTCTCCCTCCTACACCAACGCTTCTGGTGGACCACCATGAAGGAGGATGTCAAAAACTTTGTGGCCTCCTGCGACATCTGTGCCAGGAATAAGACGACTAACCGCTCTCCTAAGGGTCTCCTCTGACCTTTCCCCATTCCCCACCGCCCCTGGTCTCACATTTCCATCGACTTCGTCACTGGCCTACCACCATCTCAAAACAACACTTGCATCTTAACCATCGTGGACCGTTTCTCTAAGTCGGTGCATTTCGTTCCATTACCCAAGCTCCCATCTGCCAAAGAAACACTCGAACTCCTAATTAATCACGTCTACCGACTCCCCCTCGACATTGTCTCGGACAGGGGCCCCCAGTTTTCTGCCCAGTTCTGGAAGGCTTTTTGCAACCTCGTTGGCGCCAACCCCAGTCTTTCATCTGGATTTCATCTCCAAACTAATGGCCAAACAGAACGGGTGAACCAAGAGTTGGAGAAATCTTTAAGGTGCATGGCCTCTCAAGACGCTTCCTCCCCTGGGTTGAGTACGCCCACAACTCGCTCCCTACCTTGTCCACAGGCATGTCTCCCTTCCACTGCTGTCTGGGTTATCAACCACCCCTCTTTTCTGCCCAGGAAGAGGAGGTAGCAGTTCCCTCAGCCCAAACCTTTGTCCATTGCTGCAAAAGAACATGACAGCGTGCCAGCTACTACACACTGTAAGTAACTTCCAGGGCCAGGCGAATCGTTATCGGTCACCAGCTCCCAGGTATCGTATCGGCCAAAGGGTCATGCTGTCTACACGGAACCTTCCACTCAAGACCACATCTAGGAAGCTCTCACCAACGTTCATCGGACCCTTCACTATCACCCGAATCATAAATCCATGCTCTGTCCGACTAGCTCTACCCCTCTCCATGCGCAGAATCAACCCTACGTTTAATGTTTCTCAGATTCATCGTCTAATCTCCTGCCCATTATCCACACCCCCCAAGCCTCCCCCACCCCTCCGACTCATAGATGGGGGAGAAGCCTTTACCCTCCACAGGCTCCTCAAGTCTCACAGCCGAGGGCTCCAGTACTTAGTGGACTGGGAAAGCTACGGCCCTGAAGAGAGAAGCTGGGTACCCGCCAGGTTTATCCTAGACTGATCTCAGATTTTAACAGACTTCACATCCGGGCACCTGCAAGAACGCCTGGAGGCGTTTGTAGAGGGGAGGGTACTGTCACAACATGCCAAGCCACAGCCCCGCCATGATCACCTAAGCACTCCTGTTCCATGTTCCCTGCCGCTCCTTACATCGCACCGCCTCTGCTTTCTGCACACCTGGACGCTATCAAAAATCAGCTCATACCTATTTAAACATGCTCTGACACCGCCACGCCGCCACATTATTGAGTGCCTCACTAGCCCAATATTCCAGTGTTTTTTTCTCTACATTGTCTACCGGATCTCGACCATGTTTTGTTTCCCTGACCACGATTTCGCCTCTCATTCTGACGCTAGCTTTTTGGATACTTCGTGTTGCCGACCTCTTACCTTACGAGCTTGGATCACGGACTTCTTCACGTCTCTCCGACTTCGACCTCCGTCTGTTCCACGACTACGATTAATCCTTGCCGAGCTCAAGCTCCTTCTTTCCATTCATCGTGGAGCTCTCTCTTCCCACGCCAACTCTACGCGCTGCCCCCTCAACTCCAGGCTCACGCTGCACACGCCGGCATACAGTACATCTCAGGTTGCATCTCACTCGCGCCTCCTATTTAAAACCACCACTTTGCCTGCTTCAGTTCACACAAACACTCATAAGCGCCACTTCAGATTTCCCTGGTAATTACTCACACTATCTGCAATTGGATCCATCACGCCCTCTAGCGAGCCTGACACTCGGAGTTCAAGTGGAAGACATGTTTCAACATCCACTGTTCAGAGGAGACTGCGTGAGTCAGGCCTTCGTGGTCAAATTGCGGCAAAGAAACCATTACTTTGAATGAAAAACAAGCAAAAGAGACATAAGCAATGGACATTAATCAGTGGCAAACTGTCATTTGGTCTAATATGTCCAAATTTTTTATTTTTGGTATTAACTGTCGTGATCATCTTAGATGAAGAGATATTGAACACATGGTACTAAGGTCGTTCCCACTGTGAAGCATGGAGCAGGAGATGTGATTGTGTTGCAGTGTGTTGCTTGTGATACTGTTAGCGACTTGATAGAAAAATTGACTGTTTAACACACTGTTAAGTTTTTTATGTCCATAGTATAAATGTACAATGTTGAAAATAATAAAAATAAACACATATAAACACAGAAGGAGAAGGTGTTTTTGACTGGGACTGTTCATTTAAAGATATACTGTATGCATAACTACATAATCTTTCAATGTGTAAAAAGGTTTTCTCTTTTATTGTCTACAAGACACAACAGTTCTCATTAAATTATAACCATGCACACAGCAATGGAAACTCTACAGGCTCTGCAACTTTAGACTTCAATGTGTGATTTCTGGCTAGGTGTGATGGGTGTGATTTCAATGGACATGATAACTCCACAAACCAAATATGTTAACTGCTCTGAAGAGGGAAGCACCGGTTTGTGTGATGAGTAAAATAAGGAACTGCTAGGTTGGTTTGTGACAAAAATGTTCAGGAATTCTATTGTTAAATTATGTTCAAATATGTTAAATTGGGCAATGAAACTGAAATACCTGGTTTTAGACCACAGTAATTCATTAATAGGGTGTAGGTGTCCTTTTGTGGCCAATACAGCATTAATTCGTCTTGGGAATGACAGATACAAGTCCTGCACAGTGGCCAGAGGGATTTTGAGCCATTCTTCTTGCAGAATAGTGGCCAGGTCACTATGTGATGCTGGTGGAGGAAAACGTTTCTCGACTCGCTCCTCCAAAACACCCCAAAGTGGCTCAATAATGTTTAGATCTGGTGACTGTGCAGGCCATGGGAGATGTTCACTTTCACTTTCATGTTCATCAAACCACTCTGTCACCAGTCTTGCTGTGTAAATTGGTCAATTACCTGATAAATGTTTGAACCACTGGGTGCACATGGTCCTCCAGAATGGTTCGGTCCTTGGCAGTGACGCACCCATCTAGCACAAGTAATGGGTGTATGGAATGCCATGATATTGCAGCCCAAACAATCACTGATCCACCCCCATGCTTCACTCTGGGCATGCAAAAGTCTGGGTGGTACACTTCTTTGGGGCTTCTCCACACCCCAACTTTCCGGTTGAAGGTGGACTCATCAGAGAATAATAGATGTTTCACATTGTCCACAGCCCAAGATTTTCGCTGATGGCACCTTTGAAACCGACGTTTGGCATTGGCACGAGTGACCAAAGGTTTGGCTATAGCAGCCCGGCCATGTACATTAACCCTATGGAGCTCCCGACGAACAGTTTTGGTGGAAAAGGGAGATTTGAGGTGCACATTTAATTCTGCAGTGAGCTGGGGTTTTATGTTTTACAATCTGGGTTAACACCCGGACATCCCTATCAGACAGCTTCCTCTTGCATCCGCAGTTATTCCTGTTGGATGTGGTTTGTCCTTCTTGGTGGTATGCTGACATTACCCTGGATAACGTGGCTATTGATACATCATAAAGACTTGCCGTCTTGGTCACAGATGCACCAGCAAGACACGCACCAACGATATGTCACCCATAATGTGCGCATTGCAATATTTTAAGCAAAACTGTGGTATTACTCTCATAATTAAACCTTCACACCCTGCTCTTATCCTCCAAAACTAAATTGGCCAGTGTTTGAGTTTCATTGTCCAACCTCTGTATCAATTTAATTGATGTATTTTGTACATTTCAATACAGATATTGTTTTTCTTTGCTTTAACACAAAGAGTTTCCGGGGTTTATTATTTCTAACTTGTTTTAATATGTTTTTAATTCAAACAATTTTTACAGAATCCTGAAAGTCCCAAGTCATTTATTTTGTTATTGAACTACTGTAACATAGAAGGCTCTATACTTTTTCAGTCTGAAGCAAGACACATCTGATTTTATAAATTCTAGAATGGGATGACGGAGAATCTCCAAATTGGTTCAATCCAACAGGCCTAGATTTTTGATTTTTTTATTTCTGTAATTGTTTAATCAGACAGATGTGGCTGCATCAAATTGATGAATTGTGTCAAATTTTAATTTAGAATTACCCCCCCCCCCCCACCCAAGTATTAAGGTGTGCTTAAATAATTTGAAGTTGTACATTGTTGATGTAAATGATTATCATGTATTTAGATTACATTGAATAATACAATTATGAAACTAGTAAATGCATTGTTTTCTAAATTACAATCTTATTAAGATCTGACTAAGATACTTAGTGTGACTATTACGGTTTTGGTGGTGATTTTCTGTTCAGTAAGCTGTAATGATCACACCAAGCATCTTAGTCTGATCTTAAAAAGAACTATAAAGGTGATCTGCAGTGCTAACAGTGTACTGCATTTGTATAATATGCAAAGTGAAAATTTAACATTTTTACAGGATTTTCTCTTTGCATATTATACAAATCAGCAATTTTTGTATACAGCAGTCCAGCAATATTTTTGACATGTCTGACAAGTATATTTATGATATGTCTGCTAAAATATTTCCATTCTGCTCACTCAGAAAAGTCATTACAAATTGTTATTAAATATTTTATTTCTGCTCAGGAAACGTTGCAGGAATAGGCTGGGAGCGTATGGAGGGCACACCACCTCCACCAGGCCAGGCACCTAAAGGAAGGGTGTACTTCACCTACTGTGGTCAGCGCCTTAGCCCTTACCTGGAGGATGTAGCTGGGGGAATGTGGCCCCTGGTCCATATCCAAAAGAAGGTTAATGAGCAGCACCATAGTCATTTCAGCTGAAAGATACCACATTCTGCCAATAAATAGATCACTATGAGTTAACTGTTTAGAGCTTTCACCTTAGATAGGTCACCATGGAGTTTTAATCTCTTAATCCTTTTCATACAGTTCCATGAAAAAGTATTTGCCCGCTTTAGGATTATTTTTTTGTTGTTGTTGCATTAATTCACTTAAATAATTAATCATGTAACAAATATTATTATTACTCAAAGATAAACAGAGTAAAGACAAAATACAGTTTTTAAATGATTTCATTTATTAAGGGAAAAAAATTGTCCAAATTTACCTGGCCCTATGTGAAAAAGTAATTGCCCCTTGCTAAATCAAGAATGAACTGTGAGGTTTGCAAAATGTAGCTAAATTTCACTTGCTGATTACTGTCAGACCTGTTGACTAAATAAATCACTTATGGACCCGATTGTGAACTGATACTTTCTTTGGGGTGATGCTCTTTAACTGCAATAATCCACTAAAAACCATTTGCATGTCTGGATATTTCTAGAACACAAAGGTTCGTGCTAACTTTGGGTGCCGGCCATTTGCTTACGCGGAGGGGCAGGCCCACAGAAATGCAGCTGACCTATGCATGGACCTCTCAGAGGAGATAAGTGCTAACTTTGAGGCCCTGCCATTTGCCATGGCTTCAGACAGTGACAACGATGCGGGTGCCAGTATCGCATCTGACTCTGGCTTGCATGGACCTCCTTGTCGCATCGCTGCTGTGTCTACTACTCAGACCCGTAAGCTATCTCTCACAATTAAGACTGTGATCTCATCGCTATACACCGAAAGAGTTGTTTACATCTAATCTATGCCAAATTATACCTAAACAAACTGTTACTTTTAGGTTACCTGAAAAAGTAATTTTTTGCTTATAGAGTATTACATGATCAAACTATACATGTACATTTTTTCTCTTGGGTTTTAGAATACAACAGTGATGCTTCCTGCTACTATAAACTTGAACTGAGCTATGAGAATCTTGTGACCTCGGGCCCTGACCCCCACCCTCCACCTATTACTGATGATGAAAGTGATGATGAGGATGATGATGATGTGCCAAGAGTAAGATATTTTTTTATCACGTACTGACCAATTTGTATCAGAATTTTCATATATTGTATCGACCTCTCTTCTTTCCAGGAGGATCACTATGCCCTGCTTGTTAAAGCATGGGAGACTAAAGTGTTTCCCACTATACGCCGTCGCTTCAGGAATGAAGCTGAGAGGAAATCAGGATTGGACCAAATAAAGGGAGCACTTCAGCTTGGTAAGCAGCATGCATCTCTGATCTGTTATATGACATTACATAAAATATATAAATTATTGATATTCTTTATGAGAGCAAAAATGTATGACGAGGTGAATAAGCAGGGGGTTTAGATCAGTGTGAACTTACTGTCTTCATTATTTTCAAAATATTTTTTGGCTAACCGTATAGGTATTTTATACATTTAATATGCAAAGCCTGGAAAAATTATATTTACTTGGCCTGGAAAGGTTATGGGAATATAGAAAATTATCAGAAAGTGCTCGCCTTATCATCCGGAGATCGCTAGTTCGATTCCCGGGTGACGCTGTAACCTCACGCAGACGGAGGTCTAAAGAGAGCTGATTGGCCAAGCTCTCTCAGAGGGGAGGGATGAGAGGTAGTTATTGCTCCCACATTAATCACGGCTCTACAGCCAATCAGGGGCGTCTGTGAGCTTACGCAAGCAGAAGGAGCAGATAGCGCTGTTACGAGTGTGTTACGCCGTGCGTGAGTGTGCAGTTCGAGAAAAGATGCGGTCGGCTGTCGTCACGTGACTCGGCCCTCCCGGCTGAGTGGTAGTAGCAGCCTTAATGTGGGAGCCCCCTAGTGGCGGGGAGGAATTGGACACGACTAAATTAGGGAGAAAATATGGGAAAAATCCAAAAATATATATATAAAAACAAAGAAAGAAAGAAGGTTTTGTTATGGAATTTCTGAAAATGAGAAGTTAACATTTTGGGGTTTAATAATGATAATCAATTTGTGTGTTTGAGCGTAATGTGCCGTGTGTGTGTGTGTGAAAGAAAGTGACGTTTCAAATCTTTCGTAAGAGCGGGAAAGTTAAAAGACAGCTTTTTAAATGTAATATTCTTTGTCTTTATTGTTAGTTGGTACAGGCCTAAAACAACCTTAAGCTTTATGTAAACGCTCATATAATTGTGCAATTCACAATCTGAATAGTCGAGTATTTGTTTTAATTAACAGATTACTTTATATTTACTGTGTACTACATATATAATGACTATACTATATATGCGATGAGTAGACTGCTATTTTATTCTATTTTTCAAGTTTAATTCTTATTTTTCTAAGTGGGAAAGAAAACAGATTTTTAATGTGGTTTCAAACTTTTAGATCTTACTGTGTTCCTGGATTTGTGTGTGTTTTTAATTAAAGGAATGGTGGACATTGCAAGACAGACAGTGGAGTTCCTCTATGAAGAGAATGGTGGCATTCCTCGTGATCTCTACCTCCCCACTATCGAGGATATTAAGGATGAGGCCAGTAAATTTACCATTGACAAAGTCCGCAAAGGTGAACAGTCTCATGCACATTGCTCAAACTACTTATATTCTCTATAGTAAACATTAAATGTATCAAATAGTAAGTGTAGAACTTTAAGCAAGATAAACAGCCATTACATTATACTATAAAAGGCTTTTAGACACCAATATAAGGCCACATACTATACAGATCTGGCCATTAAGAATGCACGCTTTTTCCTGCGAGATCCCACAATTTGGCACGCAACATGCCACGAGATCCCTCAAGCAACATTCGGGAATTTAAATAAATGTGTTGTGCTTTACTGAATATCCGCCAGATGGCGCATGGACTTTATCTAAAAGCCAGACCAAGTACAACGAAGAATTGTGTATAATTAGTTAACCTAAAACAATATTGTTTCCAATGCTGAAGCAAACATGAATTTTATTTTGTTTTACAATAATAATATTTTATGATGAATGTGCGTATACTATATGTGCTTCATATTATGTTCATAATGATGAAAATAGATGCCCTAAATTATGAGGCGCCGTATAGGGCTTAAATCAAACTTCACTCATGCACACACAAGTGAAACACTTGCATACACATATATGAAACAGTCACACATCTATATATACTAATAACTGCTCACACAACTACATATGAAATGCACGCACACACACCTATGAGACGCGTGCACATACAGTATACACAAACTCTCTGTGCACACACACCTATGAGATGCGCGCACATATACAGTAATTTTGCGAATGTCCTGATTCATTAAAACCTGTCTTAGTTAAAATGTAAAAATCGAGCACCATCAGAAGTGCTTCTGGCTTTTTATAAAAATAATCATCTGGCTTTTTTGCTGTTTATGTTCAGCATTGAATAATTATTTCATCCATTATTTGACCATGGCTGGAAATAATAGCTGGAATGTGATTATGGATTTATGTCTGAAATAAAGTTGTTCATCGGCGTGCGTGAACTTACGCGGCTCGTACTTTCACTTTACAAAAGGTGCAGACATACTCCCCCAGAAAGTCACCGCCTCTTGCAATAATGCAGATCAAACATACATCACCGGTCCATAAATAAAAAGGAATATTTAAACATACTGTATACGCAAAATGTATTTCACTTAAATATTACAGATTAAAGCAATGAAAGTAGGCGTGCTGAGCTTCGGTCAGTTCATTGTGATGCGGATAAACGGTCCAGGAAGGAAACGGGTTTCGTTATTTTACAAAATCTGAATATATTCAGTAAATGTATGAATTGCAACTATGAAGTCTGATTTAATTGATACCATTAAACATTTTATTTGTTTCTATTTATGCTTATGTTTTGCTGGCGAAATACATTTTAGGCAGAGACGTCTGCTCGGTCTTGTTAATTCTTTTTAAACCTGTCAATTCTACCAATTCCCCTATCAGCGAAACCGGTTTGATAACTTCACACCTATTGTGAATGAAAGGTGAGAAGAGGGATTACAGTAACTGGGGGTCTGCTGGTGTTCACCTCGGAGTGCGTTGTGTTCAGCGAGAAGACTACTAAAACAAAATCATGTTTGCTTCAGCATTGGAGACAATATTGTTTTAGGCTAACTTTGTTAAAAATTATACACTTCTGTATTCTTTGTTGTACTTCGTCTTTTTGCACATGCGTGTGCATCTTTAAATTCGAGCAGAAAATAATAGTGGGCTGGTAGGCACGTAATTTTTTCATGTAACTTAAGCGGCTGAAGGAAGTTAAATATACAGAATAAATTAATAATTGCGTTTGCTTTACATTTGAGCACTCGTGTGTAAATGGCTTTTTCATTAGGACCCAAGCACTGGAGTGCGCAGGGCCCTATTGTTTTTCTAAGGATTATTATTTTTTTATTTTTATTATTTTTCTTTCAATCATCCAGGCACTTTCGAGGGTCTTAACATACTCAAAAACTCATCAAAATTTGCACACAGATTGGAATCTGTGGCCATCAGGGCCTCAGATGGGCTCGGCTCAGGAAGTCGCACACGCCCAGCACAAGGCCCCCTAGAGTGTCTTGCCTCATAGCTCAGACACACTTGCACGTATACTTATAAACCTTGGTGGACATTTAGATCTCATCAAGCTGAACAAGTATCGCACTGCATGTCATCAGCTGTAATCCACAGGAAGTGAGTTATTTTGAGTTGTTTGCAAAATGCACCCAATGGAATTTGAAACACTCCTCCTAGGGAATTTATACAATTGCCACCAAACCAGGCAAATACGATCTAAACAAGTTCCCGATGAAAAATTGTGGAGGGATTTTTGATATCTCGAACGGCCGTGGCGACGCTTTAAAATTATGGCGAGTAAAATTAAATAGGAAGTGGCCAATAACTTCTGTGTACATTAAGTTATGTACATTAAACTTTACAGATATGTTAAGAGTAGGAAGCTGATCACATCATATGACAATCATGAGTATATGTCATTCCTGATTGTGAGGAAGCCCTGAGAGCCTGGAGCCCGGGCATGGCACAGGGCCTGTACAGCGCCCCCTGGAACTTTGTTAAATTTTAGCTGCATAACTTATATCCACTTTCACATATATGAATGAGACCCAGTATAAATTTAAATCTCATTGAGGTGGACAACTTGCATACCCCATGTCATGGAATCCGCTGAACAGGAAGTCGGTTATTTTGCGTTTTTTGAAAAACGCACCCATTGGAATGTGATATACTACTCTTACAGGTATGTTTTAGACCAAACAGGGTCTACTATAATCTCAAGACATTGAGGATCTAATATTGCGAAGGGCTGGTTGATATCTTAAAGGGGTCAGCCGTGGCAAGGCCTTAAACCTACGGTGAATAACAGTAAACAGGAAGTGGCTAATAACTTCTGTATACATTGTGTGACGTTCATCAAACCTCAGCTGTAGGTTAAGAGAAGAAACCTGCTCACAGTGGCATGGGTCCCGTGAGTCTCAGTCATACCGCCACTAACTGGCAGCAGAAAGTGTCTACTTTTATAAATTAAATTCTTTTGTGACAAATTTTCAACTAATTGGCTTCAAAATCAAGCACAATAATTGGAAGACACGGCTGATGTCACACAGTAAAGGACTTTTTGCTACGTTGAATAGTGTTGCTATGGCAACATATCATTTTGAGTAAACATAAGATATATCCAACAAGATTGAAACACGACTGCCCCCTACAGGTACATTTTCACAGCTTCCCGCGAACATCCCTTTGCAGAAATGCATTTTAAAATCATCCAGAACATACAGCTGGGTGAAAGTACCCCTTTTTTACCCACTCATGTGTTTTAACAACTTGGTGTTTGGGACTATTTCAGGAATTTCCCACCCAGATTCTAGCTTTTAACACTATAATTTCTAACAGACAGAATAAGGGGAAAAAGCTTTTTAGTTGCAAATGAAGTACAGTGGACCTTGGATTACGAACATAATTCGTTCCAGAAGCCGGTTCGTATTTCAAAACACTCGTAAACTAAATCGAATTAATGATGGAAATAATGGAAACTCAAATTATTCGTTCCACAGCCCAAAAAAATATATATATATATATATTTATACAAAATATATAAAACAAAGTAAAAATAAAACAAAGGAACTTGCACAAAAATATATCCTGACAGATAAGTGTTTCTGTTTGTGCGCACAGGCGCTGTGTATGTGTGTTTGTGTGTGTGTGAAGCTAAAGTAAGAGGAGCTTAGGAATGAGCCCCTCCCCTCCCCCGCTTCTTGTCTTACACTGTATTCTTCCTCCTCTCTTATTTGAGTTTCACACACATGCTCACACTCACTAACGTAAACACTGTTTTATCTGGAAACTAAACAAGAAATCTCTCTAATGACACTCGAATGAGCGACACACTAATGGAATCACTGCTGTAAAGTAAAAATAAAACAAATTAACCTGCACTTTAGCTTTGAAAAGAATTGCGACAGAGCAGTATTTCTGTGTAGAATAGAGTGTGTGTGTGAAAGCGATGGGAGGAGGAGTGTGTGTGTGAAGGCGAGGGGAGGAGGGGTGTGTATAAAGGAGCATGGTGTCAATGCCGCACGCGCACACAGACATAAAGTGCAGACGAGAGAGAAAAAAATTTGAAACTCTGGAAAAAACTTGCTGGGCCTCCGAGTGGCACAGTGGTAAAGCTCTCGCCCTATCATCTGGAGATCGCCAGTTTGAATCCCGGGTGATGCTGTAACCTCTCGCAGCCAGAGGTCTAGAGAGAGCTGATTGGCCGAGCTCTCTAAGAGGGGACGGATGAGAGGCACTTAGTGCTCCCACATTAATCACAGCTCTACAGCCAATCAGGGGCATCTGTGGGCTCATGCAAGCGAAAGGAGTGGATAGCACTGTCCTCCGAGTGTGTTGCGCCGCCCCCAACGGTGCGTGAGCGAGCAGTTCGAAAAGATGCGGCCGGCTGGCGTCACGTGGTTTGGAGGAAACACATGATAGTCTTCGGCCCTCCCGGCTGAGTGGTAGTAGTGGGAGCCCCCTAGTGACTGGGAGGAATTAGACACAACAAAATTAGAGAGAAAATCGGGTGTAAAAATCCAAAAAAAAAAAAAAGAAAGAAAAAGACTTGCTTTTGCTTTACATGCGCACGCACATGTCTGTTATGATAAACAGTACATATGCGCTGCATACAAACACAAAATAAAATGTTTTACGCGCACACACATGGTCACAGTGTTATAGTAAACAGTACATGCACGGATGTTGATTATACCAGTGAGAAAAACCATTGGCTCAGTTGTGATCACGTGATGCTCGGCATCAAAACAAGAAGCGCATACGTGATATATGATACTCGGTACTCGTGAACCAAGAATTGTTAGTTTTTCAAATAAAAATGTATAAAAAATCTTTGCTCGACTTGCTGAACACTCTCAAACCGTGTTACGCGCAATCCAAGGTTCCACTGTATTGTATATATGAATGAGTGTTAATTCATGATGCCATAATAAGTGTTAAGCAATGTAAAAGTCAAAAAACAACTAAAAGCTAACAGTTATTTGCTAACCATCAATGTATGTCATGATTTCACATTACAGGGATTTTCTGATTGGCTTGTTTTAGCCCCAGCCAATATAAACAACAAATGGCAGGGGATGTTTTTTTTTCTCTTTACATTATTGTACATGAGAACAGATTGGTGACCTAAAAGTTTAAAAATGGATAAAAATGCAT
Organism: Clarias macrocephalus; assembly: GCA_011419295.1. Taxonomy (NCBI): domain Eukaryota; kingdom Metazoa; phylum Chordata; class Actinopteri; order Siluriformes; family Clariidae; genus Clarias; species Clarias macrocephalus. The sequence goes on along the minus strand of JAAGKR010000245.1, from coordinate 148,568 downwards.
TTTGCAGCCTTTAAATGCAAAAAATATTGACTACAATCTTATTAATAATTACTTTCTTGTCTTCATGTATGCAGGTTGGATGAAAAGTAATTAGGCATTAAAATTGGTAATAAAGTCTATATTTGTAATACAAATTTATAGAAACAAATTGTATATGTACTTTATTACATAGGAAAATTCAAGCAAATCTTTAAATTTCAACGGAGGCACCAGCCACTTCTTCTTGCATCGTTCATGCAGAAATCATTGAAATTCAGAGCTGGTACTCTGTCTTGTTGTGCGCTTTGGTTATAGAAAGGGTTTGGAGAAATTTGTTTGGTTCTTTTTCGGTATATGGAATTTATTTTAAAGAAAATATTGATTGAAACCCCTATTATGTTTTAGGTATTTACTCTTTGTTGTTATTACTTCCTCTAGGTCTAACAGTAGTTGTACGCTGTCCTGACTGCAACAACACTGGCAGCACCATGGGAGGAACAGCCTTACCAAAGTTTGCTGTTCGAGGCATGCTTAAAACCTTTGGCCTTCATGGAGCAGTGCTTGATGTTGATAATGTAAGCTTACTTATAATGATCCCACTTCATATAAAATATCAACACTGAATAAAATTTAAGTAAAATTTAAAACACTGCCATGTTCCTGCTGACTTATTGTGAAAGAGTGCCAATGTTTGATAGCTTAATATGATTCTATTTTCTTGGATTAACATGATTTCTTTCAAGTAATTTTAGTTATTTCTTGCACATTAAACATGCACTACTGGTAGATAACCTTTTGCACTAATCTTCACTTTTGCACTCCTTCACATATCTTCCCACATAGTCAGTTTGTTTATTTTTATTGGTTGCCTGGCCATATTGGTGGGTTGGAACGGCAGAATTATACGTGTACAAATTTTGTATTTGCAACTCGCCATAATTACGCCCTTGCACTAAACATGCTATTAATCCACAAAAGGGGAACATTATGTAAAAATATAGCATTGCTTAGTGTATAAGCCTACCTTCCATAGCCAAAAATATGCACACCAGCTAAACTTAAATTTGTCTTGTGACTTTACTAAAGAAACTTGTGCTTGATCTGTCCTTCCATCTATCCAGGACCCTCTGTAGTCCAACTAGGGACTGTTGAGGCCGATGGTGACCATTATGTTTATTCCCATTTTTATGACCATGGTATTACATCCGGTCAAAATTCACACAAGCAAATTCACACTATGCATAATTTGGGAATGCCCATTAGCCTAATCTGCATGCCTTTGGACTGTGAGAGGAAATTGGAGTTCTTGGAGGAAACCCACCGAGCACGAGGAGAACATGCGAACTCCGTGCACACATGGATCCTAGAGGTGCAAGGCAGCGGTGCTAACCACTAAGCCACCATGCTGCACTTGATGTGTAGCAGTTGAAATGAAAAAAAAAAACACTTATAAAATAAGTTATAGAAATTACCCTTTATGACTACTTTAAATTTAATAAGACTATAATTTTAAAACAGTAAACTATAAGCATGATATTCTGATTTTGTCACATGGAGATTTTCATTAAAACGATTCTTTCTATTACACAATGTATGCTGTTAACAGTAAGGCTTTTTAGCAAAATGAGTGGCAAAAATTAGGATAGTCTACAGTTATTGAGCAATAAGGATGGATATATTTTAGCATGTTTTCTGTGCATCTAATTGTATTAGCTAAATATCAGACTTATTGAGCCCTTTCAAATGTAATTGCAATTATGTCGTTCTGTGATGCCTTGTCCACATAACTTTTCATGCTAGAAATTATATCAGAAATTGCATATTTGGTTTTTAAAAATTCTGGACCCTTCTCTCTGTTTTTATGTCTAGGTAAACGATTTGGTCCAGGTGGAGACGTATCTTCGTAGTGAGGGTGTGTTGGTCAGATACTGGTATCCAATTGAGATGCTGGAACGTCCACCAGCAGGTTCCCGCAGAACTGCAGCCAATGGGCTTGTGTCTCTGGATAGCAGCAACATTCAAATTCACAGGTTTAAGACAAACAACTTTATTTTTAAACAAAAGTGCACATTTAAGTGTTCATATATCCTGATTATTCTAAACTTTATCATTAAACATTTTATGAGTTACTTAATTTACCTATCCACAAGTCCATGTGACGGTGTTATTTATGTATACCACCCTCTCACTCTGTATTTGTGTGTGCCTGTGCGTTTCAGGGAACTGCTGCGTTGTGAGGGCGCTCTGGCTCGTCTGTACTGTCGTATGGCATTGCTCAATATCTTTGCACCAAGGAGTCCTCACACCTTCACACGCCTGTTTCACATCCCTGCTGTGCGTGACATTACACTTGAACACCTGGGGCTTTTGTCTAATCAGTTACTGGCTCCCCCTCTGCCAGGTAAGCATTTATAGTGGTTTGGAAGAACAAAAATTTAAGAAATTAAATAGCTGACTACCAGGAAATATCTGACTGTATACATGGCCCTTCATCAGCATCTATGTCTGAGCAGTTACGGCACAGTTTAATTCTGTATATTTTCAATGTCATTCTACTACTAATAGTAATGTCCTTTGGGACCATATTCACTGAATAACTAGCAGTACAGGAGTAGGTGTGCAACTGTGGTTATGTATACAGCTGCATGTGTGCCAGGTAAACACAAAATAAAAGTAATTGTACATAATAAAACTGTGCAGGGACAACTCAGACAGAGGTATCAGTATATGGTGTTTGTGCTGATGTTATTTGTCTGTGATTGCACATTATAAGATGCCATGAATGCCTCTATGTTGAATCATTACTTGAATAGATACAGTAATTCATCTTCAGGATCTGTTTTAGCATGGTTGGGGTTTGGTCTGTTGACTGGCTGGAAAATAAGAGTAAGGTGAACTTGATATATTTGTAGTCGATTAGAGACTATCATAATAATTGTCAGAAATTTGATCAAGTCTTATTTTTGCTTAGTATAAACCCTCTGCAAGAGCAGAAAGGATTTTAATAACCTGTAACCCATTTAGGTATTACAGTGGTACTGCGGGGGGTAGTAGTACCTTACAGATCTAGGATTTGACTCTGAACTTTAGTTCCTGGTGCTGTGACATTTCCATGTTCTCAGTGAATGCATGGGTTTTCTGTTGGTACTCTTCATTTTTTCCTGTTCTAAAAATATGTTCTGGTCAGTTGACTGACCATATTAAATTGTTATTATGCATATGATTATTCAAAACAGTGTGTAGCATCCAGTCTGCCAGTGTTTTTCCACGTGGGGTTGGAAGTCACCACTGAAATTCTTTGTAAGTTTTTGTAAAATTATTATTTTTTTTATTTAAAACATTTTGTTATTGTGCTCCTACAGATGGCTCCATTAGCTCAAGCTCCATTTTACTGGCCCAGTCTATGCTGCACAATCTGAAAGGTCAAAGCTGCTCCCCAACCGAACTCTTTTACCAGAGTAATGCACAAACCATTCGGGAGTGGCTAACTGTGGCCATCAGCAGGGCCTTACACCAGGGAGAAGACAGCTTACTAGAGTTGACCAAGCAGATTTGCTGTTTCCTCCAGGTACCTTGTTGACATTCTTTCATCAAACTTTCTTAAAATCATTTTTTGGATATTTTTATTATTTATGATGTTGCAAACCACAAAACAAATGAGCTTGGGATTAAGGACTACATAATTGCCATTTAATGCTCCCCAAAAGTTTTTTGAACAGAACTGTTTTGAAGACAGAACTGTCAGAACTACAGAACTGTTTTGAAGTCACAGTTCTGTACATTTTCACTACTTGAATTAAAAATAATTTCAGTTCTCACCTGAAAAAAGACATACAGATCTTTTTGGTTATTATAAATTTAACTTCTAGACAGCAGCATTGGCCATAATTTCCTTAACATACAGTGGAAGCTTGGATTAGCGAAAATAATCCGTTCCAGAAGCGGGTTCGTATATCAAAACACTCAAAAAATATATATAAAAAGCATATTAAAAAATCATATTTTCCCATAAAAAATAATGGAAACTCAGATTATTTGTTCTGCAGCCCAAAAAATAAATACATAAAAATAATTAATACAACACTCGCAAACCGTGTTACTCGCAATCCGAGGTTCCACTGTATACTGTAATGAATGCATAAAAAGAACACACTTTATTTAAACATTTGTATGTAATTATTTAGTCGTTAAATACTTTCTAGAGCAATGGTTCTTTTCAATAAAAAAGAAATTCTTTATTTAATATAACATTTTCTGTTATTGAAAATTAAGAATGCTCCAGAGCAGTTTACATCAGAGGAGTTTCCAGTCTCAGAGTCAAAGGTTAGCATGGATGTCAGCTTCCCTGGTGCTGCTTTTGTAGTTGTTTCTTGTAAAGAGAATCAGCTTGGATGTCGCAAGGAGTAAGTAATTTTTTTTTCTTTTCAGATGTTTATAGTAAAGCTTTTTTTGTCCAATAATCCAAAAGACTGTAGAAGAGCACTACATCTCTTTGAAATTAATTTTGTTTTTCTTTTAGTTCTTCTCTATATAAAGCTCCCTGGGCCCGTGTAATGATGTATGGGTTGGGGCACAAGGTTCGACGTAATGGCCAGCTGAATCTGATGGAGACTGTGTGCTATCCTCTGGATGCTTCACCTTCGAATACAGGCCTTACACCTCCTCCCACAACCAACCAGTACCCTAGCATCATTATCCCCACAGATAAAGTCCACATAAAACTGGGTATGTCGTAATTATATGCAGCCATACTATTTATATATACACTTGTGTAAACATTTAGAAAAGCTTTGTTAATAAAAGAAGGAAGATGGCCAGATTGGTTCAAGCTGCCAGCAAGTATACGTTAACTGAAATGCATGCAAAAAACATCAACCCCTGAGATGGAGAAGGGTAGTGAGTGTGTGCATGTGCATTGCCTGGTCAAAAGGGTGCCGTTTTAGAAAGGTCAGTTCATTTACCTGCATTAAGCATTGAAAAACATAGACAGATCTTAAATGAATGAATTAAGAACAATCCAACAATTATTAAAACCTAGAACCATAGTAATGAATACAAAGCTCCTAAAAGGACATGTGGTTAAAGCACATCTAATTGTGCACCAGAAACTGGAATACTTCTAGTAATTTATTTGGTAATTTATTTTTAACACGTGTCCCTTTTAGGGTTCCATAGCTGAACCATCAGTTAAAAAAGTGAACTACAGTGAAACCTTGGATTGCAAGCATAATATGTTCCGAAATTAGGCTCTAATATAAAAACACTCATAAACCAAATCAAATTTTCCTATAAGAAATAATGGAAACTCACATTATTCATTCCACAGCCCAAAAAAATAAATACATAAAAATAATTAATACAAAATATAAAGTAAATGTAAAACAAATTAACCTGCACTTTACCTTAAAAAAAAGTAAAAAATAAATCCTGTTTCCATTTCTGCGCACAAGCGCTGTGTGTGTTTTTGTGTGTGTGTGTGTGTGTGTGTGTGTGTGTGTGTGTGTGTGTGTGTGTGTGTGTGTGTGTGTGTGTGTGTGTGTGTGTGTGTGTGTGTGAAGCTAAAGTAAAAGGAAAGGAGATATGAGCCCCTCCCCTCTCTCGCTCTTCATCTTACACCGTAACTCTTCCTCCTGTCTTATTTGAGTTTCACACACGGCACACACACTGTTCCGGAACGAAAACACTGTTTTATTCGGGAAAATAAACAAGAAATCTCTCTAATGACACTCGAATGAGCGACACACTAATGAAATCTGTGTAGAGCAGAGTGTGTGTATGTTTGTGTGTGAAGATAAGAGGAGGAGGCGCGTGTGTATGTTTGTGTGTGTGTGTTTGTTTGTGTGTGTGTGAAGGCGAGAGAAGGAGGGGTGTTTGTGAAGGGGCACGGTGTCCAATGACACGCGCAAACACAAAGTGCAGGCTGATACAGAGAGAGAGAAAAAATGGATCTTTAACGTCTCTAATGAGACTTGCTTTTGCTTTACACATGCGCACCCACAAGTGTTATAATCCGAGGTTCCACTGTAATGGAAAAAAAGTGGTTGGAAAAGATCATGAATGAAAATCACTTAAATGCTTGATAAAGTTTCATGTCAGAAGAATAGATTTGTTAGATAGTTTTGTTTGATAGTGAAAGTAAGAGCATTTCCATACACACAGTACCACAAGAACTTCTAATTGGGACCAACTTAATTGATAGTAAGCCTAATCAGAGCAAATTGCTTCAATCTGATAGCGACCATAAAGATTGGACTTTGTAGCTACAGTATAAAAAACACCACGTGGTCCTAAGATTCTAAATATGCTCTATTCCAGAGTAATGGATGCATCAGGGTAAGAAGGGAAGCGCATAAAGTGAGGTCATCATGCATTGTGCCCAGTGTACAAGCCTCGGAAGGCAGAAAGAAATTAAGTCAGCTGACTATCTTAAAGTATTGAATGACCAGGAACTGAATAAATTTCAGGGGGGGGGGGGGGTTGCCTCCTTACTGATTTCTTTTTTTTTTGCATGTTTGTCACACTTTAATGTTTTAGATCATCAAACAAATTTAAATATTAGTCAAAAATAACACAAGTAAACACATCATGCAGTTTTTAAATGAAGGTTTATATTATTAAGGGAAATCTAAATCCAAAACCAGTGTGAAAAAGGGTTTCCCCGTAAACCTAATAACTGGTTGGGCCACCCTTAGCAGCAACACCTGCAATCATGCATTTTCGATAACTTGCAATGAGTCTGTTACAGCGCTGCAGAGGAATTTAGGCCACATTGAAGGGTTTTCGATCATGAACCGCCTTTTTAAGGTCATGCCACAGCATCTCAATTGGATTCAGGTCAGGACTTTGACTAGGCCACTCCAACTTTCTTCAGCCATTCAGAAGTGGACTTGCTGGTGTGCTTTGGATCATTGTCCTGCTGCAGAACCCATGTTCGCTTCAGCTTGAGGTCACAAACAGATGGCTGGATATTTTGATCCATGGTTCCATTTGTCACAGCAAGTCTTCCAGGTCCTGAAGCAGCAAAAAAGCCCCAGACCATCACACTACCATCACCATATTTTACTGTTGGTGTTCTTTTTCTGAAATGCGGTGTTATTTTTATGGCACACATAAGTGGACACACACTTTTGTCTCGTCAGTTCATAGAGTATTTTCCCAAAATTCTTGGGGTTGATGTTTTCTGGCAAAACTGAGACGGGTCTTTATGTTCTTTTTGCTCAGCGGTGGTTCCCATCTTGGAACTCTGCCATGCAAACCATTTTTGTCCAGTCTTTTTCTTATGGTGGACTCATGAACACTCACACTAACTGAGGCAAGCAAGACCTGCAGTTCTTTAGATGTTGTTGTGGGGTCTTTTGTGACCTCTTGAATGAGTTGTCGCTGCGCTTTTGGGGTAATTATGGTCAGCCTGCCACTCCTGGGATGGTTCTCCACTGTTCCATGTTTCTGTCATTTGTAGATAATTGCTCTCACTGTGGTTCGCTGCAGTCCCAAACCTTTAGAAATGGCTTTATAACCTTTTCCAGACTGATGGATCTCAATTATTTTGATAGGCAGGTCCTATTTAAGTGATTTCTTGATTGTGAACAGGTGTGGCAGTAATCAGGCCTGGGTGTGGCTAGAGAAATTGAACTCAGGTGTGATAAACCAGAGTTATATTTTAACAGGGAGGCATTATGTGTGTGCCTGACCTCTTTCAGCGCTGACTTGGGTGTGTTGGTAGAGTCAGTAAGGCCTACTCTAGGTTCCGGCTCACCGGTGTTCTCCTGCTGGCTCTTCCCGCTCTACTGCTGCTGTAGCCCAGCCGAGTACCGCAGCCACTCCGTGGTCGCAAAGATGATGTAACTGTTCTCACTCTCTTTACACTTAATGTTTTGTTTAAATGTTCAAAACCATTAAAATCTGTCTACGGATAGACAGAACGTTTGGAGCCGGCTATTGGAGCTGTTACATTCAAACAAGATAGCTCTTGTGGGGCTGACAAACTTCCCGATGTTTGAGATTTCCACTTGTGTCAAAGGGGCAGACAGAGGGGTAACTTGGACCATAGATCCTCTTACTCGTATCCAATTCTTAATCAGAATGCTCACGAGGTTTTGCCTTAACAAAAACACTACCACCGCTTTGTTCATTCCGGAGACAGAGTAGATGTTTTCACACATGACCTGCTCTCCCACCGCTAACTGTACCTCCTCCTCCTGTGTTCCGTCCTCTGGCATACACCCCTGATGCCATGCCGGAGAGAGAGCGTCCCCCTGCTGGCCTCAGAGAGCTAGACAGAGAGAGTGATTAATCTTAATGGGAATTTTAATTTGTGCTACAGTCTCTTTACAGAGTATGAGGGGCATTCAAGTCAAGCAAATCACAACTTGTGATAAAGTTCTTTATGAATGAAGCTATAAAACAGGACTTCAAGCACGGAGCAGTGACAAGACTCGTAGCCACAGTAAAACATTTGAATAGTAAAACACAGTAGAACTAGGCCGTATGCAAACATCACTTGCATGGAACAGGATCTTGGCTGGGAGTTGCTACACCCCTGTATTGTTCTGACCTGACTCCAAGTGATTTTCATGTTTCATGCCATTAAAAGAGTGACTCAGAGGCCTGCATTTCAGACATGAAATCTGTCACTAAATCTGCATTCTATCACTTGCGTTGTATTGCCCAACTGCGTCCCTTCATCAGAACCAAAGATGCTGAAACTGTCATCCATGCATTAGTCTCATCACGCATTGATTGCCAGTTCCATCTCCAGATTGCTATATATTCAAAACTCTGCGGCTAGAAGACTCACTCATACTAAACGCTCAGCTCATATAACCCCAATCTTGTATAATCTCCATTGGCTCCCAGTAGTCTACCGTATTAAATTCAAAATTCTTTTTCTTGTTTTTAAATCTTTAAATGGCTTGGCTCCCTCTTATCTTTTCAAATTGCTTGTCCCCTACACCCGACTCGCTTACTTCGTTCTTCTGATTCTGGCTTTTTTGCTGTCCCTCGGTACCGCCTCTCTTCAATGGGGGGTAGATCGTTTAGTGTTATTGCACCAAAACTTTGGAATTGTCTACCACACTCTCTCTGTTCTGTTAACAATCTCTCAGTATTTAAATCTTTACTCAAAACTAACTTGTTTTCTGAACGTTATACGTCTGATTCATTGTAATGAACTCCTTTGGTTCAATACATCTGTTCTCTACATGTCTGTTTTTTAGATCTTGTTTTGTATTTCCCGTCCCCCTCCCCCCTCCTCGTCTGTACTTTAATGTCTGTTTTGTACTATGTTTACATTCATAGTAAAGTGTCCTTGAGCTCTGGAAAGGCGCTATATAAATAAAAATTATTATTAAAAAATTATTATTAGTCCCTTATGATTCCGTGATGGTGAGAACTTTCTCCCTTAATGGTTTGCAAACAGTAGTGAAATGAAGGATAACTGCATTTAGCTTACCATGGAATTATATAGGGAAATAAAGGGAGTTTTTGCGCTCATACAGTAACTGTGTTCAGCACAATTAAAAGGTCGGGTTTGACTTAAACACACATTATTCAAAAACAAGCGAGGTATGCAAAGAATGTCACATGTTTAAGGCTAAATAAAAAATATACACAAAGAAAATGTTGTTTATAAAATAGAGAGACTTCATATACATACAGTCTATACTAAATGCTATAATTAGCAGAGTCAGGTGAATAATCTAAGAAACTGCACATTAAGAGAAAGATTATACTGAACCTGTGTACACGATCAGATGGTGGCTAATCTAAAGAAACTAAGGTGCATCAATAAGATAAACAAGTTGGTTATCAACAAAACAGTACTATCCTCTATCATATTAATGGCATCAAAAAAAAATTCCTAATCATATTAGCATAGTCAGAAATTATGGTGATGTCAGAGAGGGAGATCCGTCTTCTGACACAGAGGAGAGTAGGGGCAGTTGGCATGAAGCCTGTGTCTTACTAAAAGTGCTTGGCTATTTGAACAATATAGGTTGTGAGCAGTCGTCTTCATGATAACCTTTCTGGTCAGTTTGTTAGGGTTTCTGATGTAACTGGCTCTGATGCTACACGAGGTACAGCAAACCGGTAAAAAAAAAAAAAGGTTTCTTTTTTTTTTTCTTTTAATTTCCTCAAGAAGTAGAGTCTACATTGTCACCTCTTGTACACTCTGTTTTGCATTTCCTGTCCAGTAGGATGTTGACTTGGACTCTGAAATATATATTCTGAAAGCCCACAACCATCTCTTTGGTCTTGGCTACAATCAGTAGATTGTACAACTGGACTAGTGAATGTTCTGAAAGGCTTATGTGTATGCTGTGAAGAATATATGAATAGTTATGTTATTAACTTATTCATTGTTCTTAATATTTGTTTTACAAGGAGTGTCCCCACCTCCTGGTGTTGTTCTAGTCCTGCATTCTCTGCCTGTGGAATTTCCCCTTGCCATGGCCTTTGCTGAACAGCTACTGACATGGACTGTTCATGAGGATAGTGAGCATCCAGAAGAGGAGCTAGACAGCATGCCGCCTTCTGTGCTTCTTCAGGTTGTGGAGCTACTTGGTAAGGATACCTTGTTTGATTTTTTTTATATATATACATGTTCTATCAAATACCTCTGAAAATAAATAACTTGAGTTTTAGTTGTTAATTAGTGTTTTGAGCAATAGACATTGATACAAAGCAGCTTTGCACAAATCAGGGTATATATTTATTTATATGTATGAAAATTTACAAGAGGAATTCAAGTCAAACCTGAAAACCTCTGATGAAATTTCTTATGAATGAAGATGTAAAGCTGATTAAAATTTACAGAAGACTTCAAGCAGAGTACAGTGATGAGACTCTTAGATGCAGTAACCATTTGAATGGTGCAAACGTTTCAAAGAAGGCCATACATGGGAATGATGATTCCGGATGAGATGGCTTGGGGTCCACTGCAATTATTCTCTTGAACGTTCAGCGAGTGGGACGTCTGATTCTTGAAAATTAATAGATAACCTGTGGGAGAGACACATCTGTCTGTGGGAACTGTACACGCAAATCATTTAAAAAAATTCTTCCCCACGTCCCCAGTCCTGACCTCACTCCAAGCCAGGAGTGATGGGCCATGGTTTGGTTATGGTTTGGGCCATTAAAAGAGTTCCTGGGAGGCCAGTGTTTCAGACATGAATCATCTGATCATTACTTCATAAAATGTTCTACCTTAATTATACCTAAATACTACAGGTGTATAGTGGGATAAGTGCATTAGTCTAGCAGGGGATTATATAGAGAAATAAAGAGATTTTTTACTCTCATTACTGCATTCTGTTATTCTGCACAAAAAAAAGACGCAGTTTGACTTAAATGCGCCTTGAATCATGTTTTTTTTTTCATTATTATTATTATTATGTTACTGCAATTTTCAAAAACAATCATAACAGTGCAGTAACCTGGATGATCTTATTTTGTCTTTTCCTTTTTTTTACAAGGTGGGCTTCTGTGGACTACTGATCTTTCACCTTGCATCAAGGAGTTTATATTCCACCTGCTTGCTGAGCTTTTTCGCAAGATTCATCACTTAGAACAACGCAAGGGTTCCGCTGGCCTGTCAAGCTCTATTGCTCTACTTCTCAATCCATGCTTAGCAGTACTCATGGCTCTCCAGACAGAGCTCCGAAAGCTTTATGACTGTGAGACTCAGAGCTGGGGGCTGGCTAGTGGAAGCACCTCAGGAAGCTCCTTAGCACTGTCGTCTGAACAAAGCCGCTTCTCCACATACTTCCATGCCCTTATGGAAGTGTGCCTGGCTGTGGCGGAGGTTACTTTGCAGCTTAATGTGGCCGGTGGAGGATTAAATGTAAGCAGTATTTCCTCAGTCAGCACACCCAACCTTAGTGATTCTTCATCTTCTTCATCGTCATCACCAGGCCAAACCCCACAAAGCCCAAGTTTGTTATCAAAGCGCAAGAAGGTCAAGCTAAAGCGAGACCGGGCAACTGCAGCCATAGCTGCTGCGGCAACAGCTTCAGGAAAACGGGGTTCTTTGAGCTGCACAAAGTTGTCAGAAAGTGATAGTGCTCTATTAAATGTGGCTGGGGGAAAACCAGAAGACATGTTGTGGTTTCATCGCGGATTGACATTACTTATGATTATACGCCACCTTACATACAAGGACCCCCAGGGATTAAGTGTGACTGCGGATGCAGTAGCTGATGCTGGCCAGGCCCTGGTTAGTCCAACCGCTCATAGTCGGCTGCTAGTTCTCTCTGGTATTCCAACTCACTTGGAAGAAGCTGTGGTACGTAACGCAATCCGGAGGGCTTGCAATGCTCATGGGGGACTCTTCAAAGATGAAATATTTATTCCACTTCAGGCAAGAGACATACAACAGAACAAAGGAGCTAGGGTCAGAACTCAGAGCACGGGAGCCCAAGATGATGGGGCAGAAAAATTACATGCAGGCAGTATGGAAAGTCCAGATGGTTCCAGCAGTGCAACCCCAGCACAGAGTATAACTACTTCAGCTTCAACTAGCCAGACCTCCATCTGCAGCTCCTCTCAGGGGGCTTCCAGAACTGCCAGTGAACTTTCTGTTGATCAGGAACTGTTACCTGCCACTATGACACCACCTGTTGCCCCTACCCCGCAACAGGCACCTCTAGACACCTGTATAGTCTCCAGTCAGGAAAGCCTTGATATCTCTCTCTGTAGCACTGGAAGCTTTGGTAGTCTTGGAAGCTTTGGGGAGCAGCTTGATAGTGGAGAGACAGCTTCAGTGTCAGATGGGGGACCCTTGTCCACAGTCACCTCACTAGACACTAATGCCAGCTTGGCATGTCCCATTAAAGGCTATGCAGTTATAGAGGTAAGTAGAAATTATTATTTACTAGAAAGGCTGCTATCTTGGTTACTGTCAAAAGGAAGATGACTTTTTCTACACATAACAGGTACGGGCCAGGGCCAAGGTGGAGAAGATCCGTGCGAGTCTCTTCAATAGTAGCGATCTCATTGGCCTGTCCAGCCTTGATGGAGAGGAGGAGTTAATGGAAATAACCACTGAGGAGATCTTGACTGCCTCCAGTGTGAATCAGAGCCTCTTTGATACACAAGGCAGTTCTGCACTTGAGGACTACTTTCTTGAGAAAACCATCAGAGGTGGAATTCTTTTGTGTTGCCTAAGAGTATGATCTAGGAATAAGATGTAGATTTAGTTAAAGATCTGATAATTTTATCATTATACAGTAGCACACAATTAGACCACAAACATAAGAAAGATATAAAAAATACTTTAATTTGCATATTATGTGGTGTATAATTATACTGTCCTTTCATACTATTCGAAGGCTTGAAACCTATTTCAAATAGCCTAATTAAGACTGTTTAGTATCGTTTTTTAGGTTTCTTCTAATCTATATTTTATACTCACATAGGAGACAAATTGGTCCCTGGGGCACGAGATGTGCTAAATGACATATTTAAGAGCTGTGTACAGTCTGAGCAGATGCTAAGCCTTACACCAACCAAGCCCTTAAAAGTGTCTGACATTTATCTCAGTAAAGAACAAATCAACTCTCAGACACCTGGTAACCTTCTACATGTGTTCTTCAACCACATACGACCTCCTAAGAAAATGTTTGAAGATCAGCTCACACAGGTCAGCCCTTACTTGTGTTTGCGTATTTTTAAAACATTTTAAAATCATATTTAAATAATGATATCAATGAAGCTACTGTTTTCAAACTAATACTTTTTATTTCTGCCTAGATTCTTCGCAAATATGGCACAGTTAAGGCCAACAAGTGCAGGTACAGCAAGTCAGGGAAGGAGCAGCAGCAGGGCAAAGTGGTCAGCACAAAGAGATCCATCATCAAGCCCCCTATCAAAGAGAAGTCTGTTCTCAATAGTGTACGGTATGTCAAAGTGCTTTTCCATGTGACGAGATTTCCAACCAGAAGCAGGACTCCAGGACAGCTTAGACAGGTCTAGAGGGCAGAGGGGTCTGGATCACTGGCAACTCAGGAGCGACACGTATAGCTCGACAGAGAGACAGGGAGAGGGAAAAGGAGAGAGGGAGAGAAGAGAGCAAAGAACAGAAGAGGAGAGCGCAGAAAATAAGGAGAGATGGCAGTTAGGTATGGTCACAGTCCACATGTATAAGGTCAATGTATATTTAGTGCAAAGTTCAAGCAGGGACTCCGGCAGGACTAAGTATAACAGCATAACTAAAAGGGGGAGCCAGAAGGAAACACAGACATGAGGGCTCCCTGTGATGTAAAGCAACCAATCACCTCACCGTCAACAAACCTGAGTGATCAATGAGAGTGGGGAGGACAGCATCTAAACATACCAGTTCACCAGAATACTCTACGTCCATGAGTCCCCCAGATCTGCTCCTTTACCTAAGGCTAATCTATTTACAAAAATGCTTGGCTAAATAAATAGGTTTTTAGCCTAGACTGAGACTGTGTCTGAGTCCCGAACATTAATAGGAAGACTATTCCATAACTTTGGGGCTTTGTAAGAAAAATCTCTGCCCCCTGTTTTTTAATAATAAGTTTTAATAATACGTGGTACTAACAGGCAGCCTGCATCCTTTGATCGAAGTAGGCGTGGCGGATCGTAAGACACTAGCAGTTCACTCAGATACTGCGGCACAATACCATTTAGTGCTTTATATGTCAAAAGTAGTATCTTAAAATTGATGTGAAATTTCACAGGGAGCCAATGCAGTGTAGATAAGATAGGGGTGATGTGATCGTATCTTCTGGTTTTCGTGAGGACTCTCGCTGCTGCATTCTCTACTAACTGAAGCTTGTTTATACACCTAGTTGAACAACCAGACAGTAAGGCGTTACAATAGTCCAACCTAGAGGTGATAAAACTATGAACATGAACTAGTTTTTCTGCATCATTTAGTGACAATATATTTCTTATCTTGGCAATATTTCTAAGGTGAAAGAATGCTATCCTGGTAATATTATCTACATGTGCTTCAAATGAAAGGCTGGAATCTATGATCACACCAAGGTCTTTTACTGTTGCACTTGATGGAACAGAAAGGCCATTTAAAGTTACAGTGTGATCAGAAAGCCTACTTCTAGCTACTTGTGGTCCTATGACTAGAACTTCTGTCTTATCAGGATTAAGCAGAAGAAAATTAATTAACATCCAATCTCTTATTTCCTGCACTCACTACTCAATTTTAGCAAACTGTTTTTTCTCATCTGGTTTTGCTGAGATGTATAATTGTGTGTCATCAGCATAACAATGAAAACTTAATACCATGTTTACGAGTTATGTTGCCCAGAGGAAGCATGTAAAGGGAAAAAAGCAGTGGGCCTAAAACTGAACTGATTATATTTGGTGGAAAGCATGTAATCGCCTGAGACATTGATTTTGCCTCAATCTCTCTCTCTTTATACAAACTTAATTTAACAGGTTTTTCTGCCCGCTCTACTATACGGATAAAAGTGTCATAAAAAAAACTACCAATGACAAAAGCATATTATAACATTAGGTTGCCCATGCTGAAATATTGAAGAAACAAATTTTGTATTTTAGGTATAACCAACACATCTGTCTGCTGTTTGTCCATAACTCACGTTATTATAACGCTGAGAACAGAGAAAATATTCCAATACTTTCTGATGAGACTGTATTATTACTGTCAATACAATTAAATATATATTTGATTCTTCGTATTTTACAAAATCTACATACTTTTCAAATAAAATAATATGTGTCTGTACTGAGGTTTTAACTTACATTTTCACAGACAAGCTTCTACATTAATCTGGATGTAGATTCGTACCAGAGGCAATAAGTCATTATTCATTTACTACTGTATAAATTAAAACAATAATATTTTACATTTGTTCTGTATAAGCAGCAGGGCCTTCATACTCTAATGTGACAATCCCTCAGGAATAGTGTCAGTCTTCCCTCATCAGATCACATGGCATTTTTCCATTGCTTGAAGTCCAATCTTTAATCTTTTTAGCAAATTTAAGCCTTTTTTAGTACAGCCTTTTTTAATGGCCACATAGCTGTTTACTTTTTTTTACTGTGACATTTTCCAGCCAGTTTAATGGTTTATCACTATCTTTGTTAATCATCGGGTCTGTGTACATGGAGTTTGCAAGTTCTCCCCGTGCTTGGTGGGTTTCCTCCCACAGTCCAAAGACATGCTGATTAGCATTCCCAAATTAGCCGTATTGTGTGAATGTTGTCCTACCATGGATGTACAAAATGGACAGATGGACTTAAAGATTTGTGCTTGCTTTTTTGTCCCTCTTGGGCATTTGACTGTGTTTTCAAATATTTAAAAGAAAAATTAAAAAAACTAAAACAAAATTAAACATTGTCTCAATATTTTGTGGCTTTTTCCTAATGTAAATCCATCAATATTTTTCAAGCTCTCAGACTAGCAGGTGTATATTATGTATTTCCAGGGAGCCTTCCGGCCTGCAGTTGTGTAGATAAAATAGTTTTACCTGCCTAATTGCATACTCTTTGTGTTTACTGTGATACCTGCTAATTTTAAGAATTTTTGGACAGCCCTCAGATATTGCTCATATGCACAATTACTGCACAAGAACATATTTTGCATAAATGCACATGCTTCAATAGAAACAAACGTATCCCTTTTCTTATCCACTGGGTCTCCAACTTCAGCCCTTGTGCACAGGTTATTTTTCTTAGGCCACTGGACAGTCATACATAGCACACATACATGTTTGTGCTTGAATTTGATAACTCTAAATCCAGTACATTAGTTAAGGGTGGAACAGAAGTGCCTTATAATTGTTACTATTGTTTTAGATCTTGATTTAAAGGTGGCAACAAATGAGGAATCATGTTCATGGGGAAAAACAAGCTTGGCCTGTTTCTTCATTTGATAGCTATAAAATGGCTTTAGGTATGCATGGTATACCATTAGGCCATGACAATACAAGCCAAATATTCAAGTGTGACTTTTTTTTTTCCTTTCGTGTAGGTAATCGTCTCCCATGCTTAGTCACAGTTCGCATACATCACTCGTATAGTCAACATCTGTGCGCACATCTACAGTTTACTATAACATTGTGACCACATGTGTACAAGTGTAGTGACTGTTTTTTAGTAACTGTACTACAACAACGGCCTCCTTGAAAAATATTTTTAAAAAAAGCTGTAGCAGTGTGGGAGATGAATCTATCTGAGGAGTGATTGTGTGTGTGTGTGTGTGTGTGTGTGTGTGTGTGTGTGTGTGTGCACATGCACGTGTGCGCACATGTGTGAAAGTCGCTCCACACAGTAGCCTCCCCTGCTCCTGCTTCTTCCCTCACCAGTTCTTTTAAAGGGTAAAGTGCAGGTTAATTTGTTTTATTTTTACTATATATTTTGTATTAATTATTTTTATATGAGTATTTTTGGACTGTGGAGTGAATCATCGGAGATTCCATTATTTATTATGGGGACATTCACTTTGATATAGGAGTGTTTTGATAAACAAGCAAGCTGGAACTAATTATGCTCGCAATCCAAGGTTTAACTGTATCTAGATTTATACTTGGGCTCTTTGACTCCTCCTTTTCGGGAGAGTACAGTAGTAGTACCTAAAAGTCAGACTTTCAGATCAAAGACTGAATTTAAATTGAATTATCCTAAAGAATTAATTACAATTTAAATGCTATAAGAGAGAGGTTCCTATAAGGAACTGTTGCCCCAAACAATTGAAACGAGTGATGTTTCAAGTAATTTGTGGTATATTCAACAGAAAAATGTTACTGATAAAGCACAAAGAAATTGACACCTTTTTTTTTTTTTTTTACATTTCTCAGTTTCTTTGAAGGTCATACCAGGTAATAAGCCTTTAAAAAACAAACAGTTAATCCAAAAATATTTCATATATAAAATATATTTACAATTTTTACCTATTACAAAGATAAAATAAAAGTATGATGGCCATAAAAGTTTTACCTCTGTGTGAACATCTAACATTTTTGCAAATACACAGATGCAGAAATACAAGTTAGGCTGCTTGTCCCAGACAGTTTTTATTTTTTTCTTCTTGTAGCTTTGAAGTCTATAGCAGGAAAAGTGTTTTATTGGTGTAATAAGCGAGTGTGATTACATTATATGACATCTTGAGTAAAGAAAGGGGCTAGTTTAACTTTCTGCAGGTTTTAGGTTTTATAAGCAGAGCTTTTATTCTATACTGTTATACATTTATTAATGGTAGTGGTGGTTTAGTGGTAAATGCTGGGTTACTTTTTGGGAAGATTATGAGTTCAAATCCCAGAACCACGAGGCTACCTCTGTTGGCCCCTTGGGCAAAGATAAGAGGATGCTTTGAATAAGTGTCAGCTAAATTAAAAAATATAAATTAATGTAACAGTTGTTGCTAATAGTGTTAGAAAATGTGGACATATTTTTATTTTCTGTGCTAATTGTAATGTATGTTTTTCCTTTTTTTTCTTTTTATTTCAGCACGGCATTAAGTGAGAAGAAACCAGTCTTAAAGCCCAAGTCTCCAGATAAAGCTAAGCCTGATGAGAAAGACCCTGAAAAATTGACAACTAAAAAGCTAGAAGGTTTATATTGGCTTCTTTGTCTTTTTTCTATGATTGTATATACAAGTTTACATGATTCAGCGCTTACAGTGGTGCCCAAAAGTTTCAAGGAAACATATACCGTGTATGATAGATCTTGCTGTGCACAAAACATAACATTTCACTACTAACTAGCTAGTTATATATTTTTCAAGAGTTAATGTGAGTGATAATTAACTAAAAAACAGCTTCAGGAGCCATGGCCTGTGTCATCTCCAGACCTAAATCCAATAGAAAACTATAGGATCGTGGTGAAGAAGGTAGTAGCAGTCAAGAAACCATCTTCTGTATATGATCTTCAGAAAGCAACCAAGCAGGTATGGATTGAGCGAGTGACACCAGAGTGCTGAAGATGTCTTTTTGACTCTTTTTCAAGTTGGATCCAGAAACTGTTGAAGAACAAAGGACTTCTGGACAATTAAGGACAATATTAATTATTGGATTGCAGTTTCATTTATTCAATTTATATTATTATTATTATTATTATTAATATTACAAGTTGATTGCCATGATTTTTGAAATTTGAGAACATTATTAAAAAAAATTTGAATTTTACTTTTTCTAAAAATTACTTTTGGCTACCATTGTATGTCTTTTTTATGTCCAGAGGTTTACCCACATAAGTTGCTCATAGCATTATATGTATTTACATATATGTACTTACAGTATTTTCTTGAAGTATATACAGTATAAAAGTGTGTCAGGCTTTATGGCTATTTACTGTAGTATACATGTTTCTGTCCTTCATCAAACCCATATGCTTTCTGAATATCCTATTTCCAGTCTTTTATAATAGTGTCCAATGGGGTTGAGGCCTGGGCTCTGCTCAGGTCACTCAGGTTTTTCCAAGCCAACTTTGGCAAACCAGGTCTTAATATACTTTGCTTTGTGCACAGGGATATTGTCATGCTGGTAAGGGTTTCGGCTGCTGTAATGCTACAGAATTCAAACACAATCTGCGATTATGTGCATCTAGATTGGGGCAGCAGTTTGGGCAAGGCCTGCAAAGGGACGTTGTCCACAAACTTTTGGCCATATTGTGTATGCATATAGCTATATTTTATGATTTATTTATTTATAATGTATGTTTCAGTGCCAGAAGAGAAGTACTTAACTCTGGAGGGTTTTCATAAGTTCACAGTTGATCGAGCCAAACAGGACATTCGCAGTGTTTGGAGAGCAATCCTGGCATGTGGTTATGACCTACATTTTGAAAGGTTAGCACAAACATCACCCCGTCTATCTCATAAGGTGTGCACAGTCAATAATGTGTAAACCAGAACATGGTGTGTAAATTTGTGCATGGATTTGAAAGGGACAGAGGGAGGAGTCTTAAGCTGAGTTACCGCTTTCATGATTTTTGTTATGTATAGTTATGAATTCACAAATCTTGATGAATGTGACGGTGACCTGATGTGATTCATAACTTCTGCGATGGGTATATAATAAAATTAATTAATTACAACAAAGGGTATCCTGTTTGTGTCACTTGTGATAGAGACTATATTGAGTAGTATCTTTGTATAGAGGATGAGTTACTCTATCAATTGTTATTTATCCTGATAAATAAAACAACATTGAAGGAGGATGTTCTTTCTGGTTCTCATGATTGTAAACGATTGTAAACATTTCTGTTGTTGTCTTCTGCAGATGCTCATGCATTGATGCTCGACAAGCTCAGAAAGCTAGCAGAAAGTGGACCTTAGAGATGGATGTTGCTCTAGTTCAGTATGTTAATCGCCTCTGTCGCCACCTGGCTATAACACCAGCTCGCCTTCACCCCCACGAAGTATATTTGGACCCTACAGATGCAGCAGACCCGCGAGTTTCCTGCCTTCTAGGTATGAAAACCTAGGTAGAGCGTTGCAAATAGCAGTACCAAGTTTTTGTTGGCTTTAACTTTTTCCAAACATCCATTGATCACATTTCTACACTCATGCCACCATACTGTGTTGAATAGAAATTAGCATCACTTCACTGATAATGTGACAGGAAGAAAACATAAACTGTACTGCAATTTGTTTAAAAACTAACTTTCCCCATGGTTTGTCTTTGTGGCTCCTTACCTTTTTAACCTTGAGGTTGTTATCCTGTACAGCTTTATTTTCATGAACTTACTTAGTGCCTTGCAAAATAGTCTTAAAAACCTAAATTTGTTGTGATATCATGGATTGTAAGATTGTCCACCCTAGGAGTAATACAGTTTCATAGCAATTATTAATTGAAATAGTTCAGTTTCAATTAAGCAAAACATTTAAGTGTAACATTTTTTTGTTCTGGAATAATATGAAATGTACTTTATAGGTGTGCCTGTTGAGAGTTTGCGTCTACGCTTTGCCCTGCTGCAGTCTCTTAATAATACCCTGGAGGGTTTCTTTCTGCCACTTGTGGAGCTAAGACAGACACATACGTTTCAGAACTGTATTGCTGCACTTCTGTGTGAGGCTAAAGGTCTGATACTATTTATGTTTAAAAAAAAAAAAAAAGTTACCAAGTCATTAGTTGTTAATGAGAATATTTTCTAACCTTTCTTTTGTTTCTTCCATTTTTTTTCAGGCCTTATTTTTTATGACACTAAAGTAGCCATTATGAACAAGGTTCTGAATGCGACAGTGCAACGCACAGTTGACCATGCTGCCCCCGAGATCACACTGGATCCTTTGGAAATTGTGGGAGGTATGCAGAGCATGTACTGGATGAAAGCCCTTCTCATTTGGCTAAAAGTTCTTCACTAGACTCCAGCACTAGGCTTTTGGGCTACATTCACATTACAAGCCACAAATTAAAAATTTTTGTTGGTCATATCAGATTTGCATGTCATGACGGTTCACATTTATAATTTATAATTAAGTGACTTATCAGGCTTTAATATAGATGCTTCTGTTCCCTGTCTTTTCTGCCGCCAACTGTGTTAAAACACATTATTAGTTCATGCGTTCAAACAATTGTTTCAAACAATGCATGCTGTGGACCTGTATTTGCCAAACTCCAAAAGAAGGAAGAAAGCCAGATAGCTTACTTTACTATGAAATCCTGCACTGCATATTGGATATGCATTTGATCAAGGACCACATATGAAAGTAACTCATATCTGATCTGAAAAACATTTGTGTGTTCAGACAGCCCTAAAAATCAGATCTGCGTTACATTGGGGTAAAAAATTTATTCACTTCAGGCTGGTGATTTGCATATAAAATTTGAAATATACACTGCCGGGCAAAAAAAGTCACACACATTAGGATTTCATTCATGTGCATTAGCTAAAATTACAGCGCCCAATGTGATGGCCAATTAATGTGTGAAATGACCCATAACATTGTTGAGCCTAGACCTGACAAACTTAAATAACCCCACGTCATAACACTGCCTTCAGGGGCAGGTAAAGAGGGCAGTGTGCCTTCCCCTTTCATACCCTTTGATTAGCCTACCCTTTTATCTACACAACCATTTAGTTCCAATACTGTAAGTTATTGTTAGATTGTCTATATGGAAATGCTCTTACATTCCCTTTTAAACTAAGCTGTTACTTCATCAAGTGTTTGCCATTATTTCTTTTTTTGTTTTCACACCATATTCCTTCCACGTAGTTTAGCATTCAGCACTATCGTTTTAGGTCCTAATTAGTTCATGAACAATTCGTTCATTTTAAGCGAATCTTTAGAGTGATGTGGGAAGTACGAGTCGTCTCTGGGAATAATTTGTTCAGTCACCCATGCAGAAAATCATTGGTTCTGCAAAGGAATTAATTTCTTGGTGGCTCACGTATACATCTACATCTAGGTATTTGGCAGATGCCCTTATCCAGAGCGACTTTTATCTCCTTATACAGTACAGAGCAAAGGTTTGGACACACCCTCTCATTCAAAAAGTTTGAATTTGTATTATGGCAAGAAAAAAGCAGCTAAGTAAAGAAAAACGAGTGGCCATCATTACTTTAAGAAATGAAGAGTCAGTCAGTCCAAAAAATTGAGAAAACTTTGAAAGTGTCCCCAAGTGCAGTCACAAAAACCATCAAGCGCTACAAAGAAACTGGCTCACATGCGGACCGGCCCAGGAAAGGAAGACCAAGAGTCACCTCTGCTGCGGAGGATAATCACCAGCCTCAGAAATCGCAGGTTAACAGCAGCTCAGATCAGAGAGCAGGTCAATGCCACACAGAGTTCTAGCAGCAGACACGTCTCTAGAACAACTGTTAAGAGGAGACTGTGTGAACCAGGCCTTCATGGTAGAATATCTGCTAGGAAACTACTACTCCATTTGATGTTAACCCAAAAAAATCCATTCTACTCAATTTGTTGTAATTTTCTATTTTATTTTTTTTCCTGTTTTGTGTCGTGCTGTTTTGTCTTATTTGTTTTTGTTCTGGAGCTCCGTCACTAAAACAAATTCCTTGTACGTGCAAGCGTACTTGACAATAAAACTCTTCTGATTCTAAGGACAGGCAACAAGCAGAAGAGACTTGTTTGGGCTAAAGAACACAATAAAGAAAACTCTTTGAATGAGAAGGTGTGTCCAAACTTATGGTCTGTACTGTACCATCTGAGCAATTGAGGATTAAGGCCTTGCTCAAGGGCCCAACAATAGCAACTTGGTGGCTGTGGGGTTTGAACCTGAGATCTTCTAAACCATAGTCCAATGCCTTAACCACTGAGCTACCCCTGCCCCAGACTTATAGAGGCTAGGGGGTAGAGTTTTCTGTGAACTATTTATATTGCAAATAGTTATGTACAGTAGATAATTTATATCAAATTAGAGGGGGAAAGGGGTTTATGGAGTTAATAATGTCCATCCAGGAAAAATACAGTTATAGTGTATGCTGCATTAATATATGCTGTTGACTCTCAACTGCGTACAGATGTGGCCATTAAGAATACACGCTTTTTCCCGCGAAATGCCGCAATTCGTCGGACGCCATGCCGCGAAATCCCACAAGCAACATTTGAGAATTAATAAATGTGATGTGCTTCACTGAATATCCGCCAGATGGCGCATGGAAGGACTTCCATCTAAAAACCATACCAAGTACAACGAAGAATTGTGTATAATTAGTTAGCCTAAAACAATATTGTTTCCAATGCTAAAGCAAACATGAACTTTATTTTGTTTTACAATAGGTCTTTCATGATGAATCTGTGTATATGTGCTTTATATTTAGTTCATAATGATGAAATTAGATTCTCTAAATCGTGCTTTAAAATTCATAATGAAAAGTTTCTTATATAGTTTTTGTAATGTCTTAACAGGGAAAAAAATAATGAAAGACATGACAATATCTCGGTTTAAATGGTCTTGAAATTAATTTCATTTCTTGATAGTAGTAGTTCCTGATTGTGTTAACTATGCGAATGTCCTGATTTGTGAATATGCCAGCATATCTTCGTTAAAACATAAAAATGTGTCGACATTGAGCTCTATCAGAAGACATGAATGAACAAAAAAAATCTGTATTTTTAAGTAAATATTCTTATATGCACACAAAGTTTGTTCGGGCTTTTTATAATATCATCATGCTTTTTTGCTGTTTGTGTCCATCAGTAAATTATTATTTCATCCATTATTTGACCACGGCTGGAAATAATAGCTGGAATGTGAACATCGGCGTGCGGAAACCCGCAGCTCATACTTTCACTTTACAAAAGGCAGCGTTTTGATCAAAAGGCTGATAAACGTGTGCGATTTATCGATAAAAATGTAGACATACTCCTCCAGAAAGTAATCGCGTCTCACAATAATGCAGATCAAACATAATACACCCGTCCATAAATAAAAAGGAATATTTAAGCATGTATTTCACTTAAATATTACAGATTAAAACAAGGAAAGAAGACAAACTGAGCTTCAGTTCATTGTGATGCGGACAAAAGGTCTAGGAAGGAAATGGGTTTCGTTATTTTACAAAATCTGAATATATTCAGTAAATTTATGTATTACGCTCAAAGTATCAAATCCAACTATGAAGTCTGATTTAACTGGTACCATTAAACATTTTATTTCTATTTATTACATTTTTTGCTGGCGAAATACATTTTAGGCAGAGACGTCTGCTCGGTCTTGTTAATTCGTTTTGAACCTCTCAATTCTGTCATATCTGCACACACGTTTATCAGCCTTTTGATCAACGGCACTCACTTTCACTTTGCAAAAGGCAGTGTTTATTGTTTATTGTATATTTAAAGTGCATATAAACACATTCATCATGAAAGATCTATTGTAAAACAAAAACAAAATCATGTTTGCTTCAGCATTGGAAACAATATTGTTTTGGGCTAACTTCATTAAAAATTATACACTTTTGTATTCTTTGTTGTACTCCTCTTTTTGCACACGCGCGGACATCTTTAAATTTGTACAGAAAATAATAGTGGGCTGGTAGACACGTTATTTTCCATATAACTTAAAACGGCTGAATTAAGTTAAATATACACAATAAATTAATAATTGCATTTGCTTTACATTTGAGCACTTGTGTAGATAGCTTTTTCAATGTATATACTTATATATTATATATATATTTGTGTCAAATACTGTTTTATTCATATTTTACAACATTACACAGTTTGTAATTTACTTGCAATTGTACCTTTAAAATGTAACCTACGTATCTACAGTATAAGCATATGTAACTACTTCAGCAGTGAATGAGAAATTTATTAAAAGAATAAATACATATCAGTATTTACAGTTTGAGCTTGACACGTTTATGAGCTTTGTCGCTTGCTGTCAATGGGCGCCTAGAAGAGATTAACACATTTTCGGCTTCAGTAGACACACAGTACCTCCGGTTGAAACATGACTGCCCCCTACAGGTAATGAACGTCATTGTCACAGCTTCCTGTGGACTGCTGCGGCAGCTCGCGAGATCCCTTTTTTCGAAACGTGCATTCTTAAAGGCCAGATCTGTATAATGGGATCCCTCTAAAAAGTCATAGTATAAATAGTACAATATAACGCAAGTCAACAATTACAGCCTCTTATCCTTGTTATTAAGGTCAGGGTCCTGCACAAAAATCTCTAGACAGGAGCTACTGCAGGTATTCACATACTATCAGATGTCATGACAATGATTAATTGTCTTTTAATATGCATGTCTATGTCCAGGTGAGATCCGCTCATCAGAGAACACCTATTTCTGCCAGGCAGCTCGGCAGCTGTCTAATGTTCCCTCGTCTCAGCTGTGTGTGAAACTAGCTAGTGGAGGAGACCCCACATATGCCTTCAACATCCGCTTCACTGGAGAGGAAGTTCATGGCACAAGTCAGAATTCAATACAGTACAGTACTCTTGAACCTGTCATTTACTTAATTAGATCAATGGTCATATTAAAAGGTTGTACTTCCTCATAGGTGGTTCATTTCGACACTTCCTATGGCAAGTCTGTAAGGAGCTGCAAAGCAACATCCTATCTTTGCTTATGCCTTGTCCCAGTTCTGCCAGTAATCGAAGCAAGGTATGTAGTCCTCAGAATGCTGCACTATACTCCATTGATGAAGGACACAAAAATACTGTTGTGTTTTATATTATTTGACCAAAGGTTAAAAGCTTTTAACAGTAAAACAGTCATCTTTGTCTTCTTGAGTTCATGCTCTTGCAGTCTTTAAAGTTTTTTAAGGTTTGTCCTCCAAACCTTTACTTTAAATACCTGAAGTGATTAATATCTTCCCAAGTATATATATTAGAAGTTACAGGAATGGTTGCTACTTAAAAATTTACCGTTTACAGAGAGTGATTTATATAGTCTTTATATATCCTAATAGAAGTTTGTGTCAAAACCTTAAGACTACCATCAAACTAAAAATGTCTAGCCAAAATTCTGCGGATAGTAAGTGGGAAAGAAAAAAACAAAAGCCATGCAGAAACTGTAATGCAAAAACCCTTGGCTCCTTAGAGAAAACTGAAAAGATACGCAGCATTAACCATTGCATTAATTGCATAATTGCATTTTTCTGTGATTACTAATCTTGCAATTAATTCTTTAATTTAGTGTGTTAAATACTAGGCAGGGATCATATTCAATTTGTTTGGTTTGTAGATACTGCCACTGTACTGTTTACTCTTAGCCGATGACATGTGTTTTATTATGTACATATTATGTTAATTTTTATAGTGCAAAGGGTCTAGTGATGTTTCTTGATCCTCATGATCAAAACATTATTTAACATAATGTAATTTCTGGTTTCATGTTATATTCACCACTTCAAAACCAGAAGAATTTAAATCCACAGTAGAGGATGTCTTTCAGAAGTATCCTATAGTCAACATACATATTATTTTGTTTCGCATTTATATAGTATTTTGTTTATTTTATGCATTCTGCAGAAAAAAGTGTGGAAAAAATACTGTCGCTTGATGGCTTACCCAGTCACAATCCACCATTTGTCATCCTAAATATTGTAACAGCTTTACTCATTTCAGTATAAAACTAATGCAGTAACATGTATTTGTCTAGGGGAAGTACATCCTGACATGCTGCCCTATCACTTATGCAGAAGAACAGCTGCTGCATTTCTTCGGTCAGCTGCTGGGAATTGCCATTCGTGCAGATGTGCCTTTACCTCTGGATTTGCAGGGTTCCTTTTGGAAAGGTCTAGTTGGTGATTCTCTGGACCCAGAAACAGATCTCCAGGAAGTTGACCTTCCCACCTACAACTATGCCAAGAAGTTTGATAGTGTAAGCCATATTTACTAGGACAAATAACCTAAATAATATACTGAGATTTAAACTGAGTGTCAAAAGATAGCTAGTTATTGTGAGTCATAGCTTAAGTAATCAGGCACCATGCATTTAAATATATACATAAATGTAAACAGAAAAGCCAGATTAGACACTGCTTTAAAAAAAAGTAAGGACTTTGCTTTGATACTTAGATCCATATCTATTTTTAGATAATAACTGTTAACTGTTATGTTATGAATTCATGAATTAAACCTAAATGTTCATAAAAGTTTACAATCACATATTGGTGGTATTCAAAAATTCAACAATTGTATCCTTGTCCAAAGTTGCCAGGCCGATCAGTCATAACATGAAAAGCCCTGCCTAAAATTGGCCAAAAAAAAAAAACATCTTGATTATCTCCAAGACGTTTGGGCAAATATTCTGTGGACTGATGAATGAATCTGTGCGTCTTATTTCATCTGGAGTAAAACTAACACATGTCTTTCATAAAAGGAACATCATGCCAACAGTCAAACATGGAGCTGGTAGTGTTTGGGGTTGGGATGATCTGGTCAGCTTCAAGACCTAGGCAACTTGCCATAATTGATGGAACCATGAATTCTGCGCTTCACCAGAAAACCCTAAAGGAGAATGTCTGCCCATCAGTTTGTGACCTCAAGCTCAAGTGCACTTGGGTTATGTAGCAGGACAAAACACACATCCAAAACACACTTCTGAATAGCTAAAAAAAAAAAAAAAAAAAAAGTAAAATAAAAAATTAGGTGTTGAAGTGGCATAGTCAGATTTTGGACTTAAATCTGTTTGAGATGTTGTGGCATGACCTTAAACAATTTAAACCCTCTCATGTTGCTGAATTAAAACAATCCTGCAAAGAAGAGTGGGCAAACCCTCCTCCACATTAATCTCCACAACCAGTGAAATGTTAAAGGGGGCAATTACTTTTTCACATAGGGCCAGGCAGACTTGGACAGCTTTTTTCCCTTAATAGATGAAATCATCATTTAAAAACTGCAATCTTTGTTTTATATTAAAATTTGCAATCCGCAATCATCAGTATTAATGTAGTAATGTAATTAATGCAGAATTGACTTTTTTCTTATTTTTATATTTCCAGTCCAATGTCACCATTCTATTACGCAATTTAAGGGTTAGGGTTACGATTCTACTGTAGGTGGTGGCTCTTGCAAAATTAGGGGGGTAGTCATAATGTTATGGCTGATTAGTGTATATACATTTATGAAATTATTACAAATCATGATGCAGCAGCGCAATGCATAGAAATATGCAGATAAAGGTCAAGAGCTTCAGTTAATGTTTACATCAAACTATAATGGGTAAGTCATGTGATCTCAGTGACTAAACGTGGCATGTATGCCAGACCGGCTGACTGAGTATTTTCACTACTGATCTCCTAGGAATTTCACGCAGGATAGTCAGCCGGATAGTCATAGCACAGAATGGTGTGGGGGAAAAAACATCCTGTTAGCACAGGGTCTGCAGGCTGAAACATCTTGTTAATGAGAACGATCAGAGGACAATGACTAGCAACTAGAAACAATAAGCACTCTTTAAACCCAAGAAGAATAACATCTGAGTCCACAGCACGTTTATACATGTAGTTGAGCAAAAGCAACAGCAAAAGGCCACATCAGGTTCCACTCCCGTCACCCAAGAAAAAGAATAAATAATTTTCATTTCCTAACTTTGTCTATCTAGGAGTGAATCCAAATGTGGTCCAGCTCAATGTTCAATATTTTGTACATGCTGGGTTCTTTGTCATGGTTGTAAAGTTTAATTGTTTACGTTACTACATGTCTCCTGTAGAGAATGTTATATCTGATTGGGTAATGTCATGAATGTAGAGGTGTACAGGCATTCCTAATAAAATGATATCTATCTATATGGCTATTATTTGTAATAGTTCTTATAGATTTATAGTCAATTGATTTGTTATTGTAGATTGTGTCATTAACTGTGCCTAAACATAACTACATACTTTTTTAAGGACTGTAGAAGTTTCACCCCTGTGTGCTAATGTAAAGACTGCTTGGCCAACATGGTCTTAACATGACATTGTGTATCGGTAATATAGCAAGCAGTTTTGCCAACATTTCACCACTTCCCAGCACTATGTTCACTTGTTTGTCTGATAAAAAAACAAATCAGTGTCCCTTTGCTATTCTTAGGTAACAGATAAGGCAGAGTTGGAAACATTATGCACAGAAATCTCATCGCAGAGCCATTCCGGTGAAAGCCCTGACTCGCCCAGCCGGCCAGTCTGTTCCTTCACCTATGTCACCATGACAGGAGAAGAGGTGGAACTGTGTCAGGGTGGACATAACCTTGCCATCAGGTACAGTAGTGTTCAAAAGATAAGAAAATAAAGGAGTGGAGAAAATATATATTGTTACTAAATTCTGACAGGTCAAAAAAAGTTGCACATTCTAAGATTTCATTCAGTCTCATTTATTTGATTACAGCACACAATGTGGTGGCCAGTTAACGTGTGAAAATGATTCCTCATGCTCCCAGAACCAAACTTTTACAATTTAAGTTATGGAATATGCATCGGTCATCAGGGTAGAAAAACTCCCTTAATGTGATAACCTGGTCATTCAGTATATTCAGGTAATCAGCTGATGAAATTGTAGTCCCAGATAACGTTGCTGAGTTTAGACCTGACCAACTGAAACAACCCCAGATCATAACTCTGCCTCCTGAGGCTTGTACAGTGGCCTCTAAGCATGATGGGTGCAATGCTTCATGCTCTTTCCTTCTTACTCCGACGCACCAATCACTCTGGAATAGGGTCAGTCTACATTCGTCAGACCACATGACATTTTTTCCATTGCTCCAAAGTCCACTCTTTATCTAACTAGCTAATTCAAGCTTTTCATCTGATTAGTGTCAGTAGGAAGTGGTTTTCTTATGGTCACACAGAGGTTTGCAATGAGAACTCAATCCTGTGAGTTCTCATTGCATTGTGTGTATAGCAATTATTGTACTGTCACTATTAAACGTAGTAATGGTTTTTAGTGTTGATTTTTTTCTATCATGCAAAAAAATCTCCATTCATGATTTTTTTTAGCACAATTTCAATTAAGTTGATAGTTCAGAACTGTCCTTTCAGGTTTTAAAGGGTTCTTTGCTTGATGCAGCCCAATAATTTGACATTTCTGAAATGCCTTTTTTTTCCAGTATCCCATAATTAGCCAGTAAAAGTTAATAAAATTGCAAAGTCATCCAAGTTTGACAGCCATGCTTATTCATTTATTGATTAATTAATACAATACCCTATGTCCCCTATCATTTAACACTGAAGGTTATGGGTGAAACTGACTAAGTTAGTAGTTAAA
Organism: Clarias macrocephalus; assembly: GCA_011419295.1. Classification (NCBI taxonomy): domain Eukaryota; kingdom Metazoa; phylum Chordata; class Actinopteri; order Siluriformes; family Clariidae; genus Clarias; species Clarias macrocephalus. The sequence goes on along the minus strand of JAAGKR010000245.1, from coordinate 117,978 downwards.
TACCAAGCTAACATGGATGCTAACATGTCCGCTAAAAAGAATTTAACATCCATGTTCACTGATATAGTTTAGGATGGTGCATTTCTGAAACATCACTTCTGTTCAGTCCAAAGCAGCATTTGTCTTTTAACATCTTTCTGAACAATAACTTAGCTGCTATCCACTAAAAATATATAAGCTATTAATAAAGAAATGTTTATTATTGTAATCCAAGTACAGTCATGTTCAATAGTTAGTAGCCCCTCTTTTAGTCCTGTTTTTTTTTTTTTTTTTTTTTGTAAAAACATAATAAAAATAATCTGATCTTAGTTTTAGGCAAATACAACCTCAGATTGTACAACGCATGACCATTATTTATAGAACAAAAAAAGGAACATGTGGGCAATAGTACAGTTAGTACCCCCTTACTGATTCTACAGGTGCTGCTAATAATCAGTTTTTCATTAATTGATCATCAGCAGGTGTGCACACCTCTTTAAAAGCAGAAGTTTTATCAATTTCCTGGTCTGGATAATTCAGGTGTGTGTTAACACAATGCCAGTTGGGAGAGACATAAGCAATGGTCTTAGAGAAGCAATTGTTGCTGCACATTAATCTGGAAAGTGTTATAAAACCATTTCCAAACAATTTGGATTGCAACGTTCTACAATGGGATAGATTGCAAAGCCAAGGAATCCATTGAATACAGTTGGCATTCATCTCAGAATTTAACCTCCCAGCAGTTCAACTCAAGGTCACACCCTGCAGAGACCCTACAGGACTCACTGAGCATGTTAAATGTTAAAGTCACTGACAGCACAATTAGAAGAAGACTGAACAAGTGCACTTTGTTTGGAAGGGTTGCCAAGAGAAAGTCTCTTCTGTCTAAAAAACATCGAAACACAAACTCAAAAACTACTTCAGGACAAACCTTAAGAGTTCTGGAACAATGCCCATTTGACAATTGAGACCAAAGTAGGATTATTTGGCTTTAATGCCTATTAAGGGTTGAATATTGCGGTTTTTACTTTGGCATAAAAATATTTTTTAACATCTGAATTCTATGCATGGCTTCTGCTGTTTATAACAAATAATTATTAAAAAAAAGTGTCAGGGTGAAATGGTGTGATCAACACACAAGTTACATGTTGTTCAAAAGCGAAAAAGAGATGACCATATTTAACTCAAGATGGAAAATAATATTATTTAATATAATAATATATTGCTGCTTTAACTAGTTTACAAGAAACTGTCAAGAAATTATATTTTAACTTAACAATGTGCAGGGGTTTTATTTAATTAAGCTTTTACATTTGAAACAAGGTTTTAACATTTTGACATGCTGATGGATGACACCTAAAATCGAGGAATTGTCCGTTTTACTAAGATAGAGCAATAGCCCCTGAAAGTGTCTGTGCATGACTATTGTTTTTTTATGCTTGCTTTATCAAATCTTGCTTTAAAAAGTTTAATTATTTTATACTCCATCATCCTTTTGCATTTCTAGTTGGGAGAACAAAGACTTGTATGCTCAAGCAGTACGTGGCTTGCGTCTGCGTGAACTGCAAAATGTGGAGCGTATGAGTGCTGTTCGTGCTGGCTTGGGCTCCATTATTCCTCTCCAACTTCTCACTATGCTCAGCCCCTTAGAGATGGAACTGCGTACCTGTGGCCTCCCCTACATCAACCTGGAATTTCTAAAAGTAATATTATTTACCTGCTTATTTCTATTTAACCCTTCCCACTTGTGTCATAAATGGAAATAGTACACATTTTATATTCATATTGTCATTTTGGATTAAAGTATTTAGCTCTTTAAAATGTGTTATGATACCTGCTAATACATCCAACCTACTGTACTGTTTAACCTACAACCTACTGCTCTAAGTCCAAAAAAACTTTTTTTTTTTTTTTTTTGTCACAACATTAACAATTCAGGCTCATACAATGTATCAAGTGGGGCTGATGGAGACTGACCAGCACATTGAGTTCTTCTGGACAGCACTGGAGATGTTTACACAGGAAGAGCTCTGTAAGTTCATTAAGTTTGCCTGCAATCAAGAGCGGATACCCTTCACTTGCCCTTGCAAGGATGGTGGGCCAGACACTGCTCATGTGCCTCCTTATCCCATGAAAATTGCCCCTCCAGATGGCGCAATGGGTATGTATAATGTCCAGTTTTCTGTTTGTTGAACATTAACACATTCAAGAATAAATAGATGGATCACAAAATTATGCATATGCACAATTGGAAGAAAAATAATTGTGTGCCAGTCTGAGGTCTGAAGAACTATTGCATCGCCTTCTACTTTTTATATGCTAAAGATTGCTAGTTCTGGGGGACCTTTAGCAAAGATTTTTCATACATACAGTGGAACCTCGGTTTGCGAGTGTTCCGCAAGACGATCAAAGCTTTTTAATAAATTTTAACTTCTAAGTCTTGGTTTATGAGTACCAAGTACCGCATGTATCACGTATGCGCTTCTTGTTTTGTTGCCGATCGTCACGTGATCACAACTGAGCCAACGCTTTTTCTCTCTCTTGCGCTGCGGAATTGTGGGTAATCGTCTCCCGTCTTAGTGCTCGTCTCTCACTGATATAATCAACATCCATGCACACGTGTACTGTTTACTATAGCACTGTGACCACGTGTGTGTACGTAAAACATATTTAGGGCAAAAGTACTATAAGGTTCGCAGGACCCTCTTGTTTTCCTAAGGATTTTTTTCCCATCCTTTTGTACTTTTCGGGGGACTTAAAATGCTCAAAAACTCATGAAACTTGGCAGACTGCCATTCGGATGCCTGAGAGTCCTCCAGGGGCCCCCACACGAGATTTTGCTGGATAGCTCATACACACTTTCACGTAGGTACACGAAACTCGGTACACATTTAGAGCTCTTGGAGCCGAACAACTTTCGCGCTGCATGTCCTGGGCTCAACTCAACAGGAGGCTGGTTAATTTGTGTTGTTCGCAAAAATGCACCCGATGGATTTTGATATGCTCCTCCTAGGGAATTTAAACGATCGTCACCAAACCGGGCTGTTGTGATCTAAAGACATTGAGGATGCAAAATTGGGGAGGCATTTTTGATATCTCAAACGGGTCAACCGTGACAATGCCTTAAACCTATGCTGAAAAATTATTAATAACTTTCTGTGTGGCATTATATTGAGTGACATTATATTCAGTGACACGTTCAGTGACATTACATTCAGTGACCTCACATTGAGTAACATCATAGTGTGATGCTTTTCTTCCAGCATCTGCAGCCTATTGTACGTACACACATACACATCACACGTTAACACACACATGCGCACACACAAACACACTCATACATCACACACATGCACACATTACAAATGTTAACACTCACACGCGCACACACACACACACACACACTTATATTACAATGTTAACACTCTCACACACACGCACGTATACCCAAACACATTCATACTCATGTATATCACACATCACATATTTTAACACTCACATCTCTGTCTCACACGCTCCCAAGCAGAAGCATACACACCCACACACACACACTAACAAGTCACATGTTTCAGACACACATTACACACATACTAACACACACATCACTAATGTAACACACAGATTCACACACAAACATGCACAAGCACATTTACTCGTCACACACACACACACACACACACTAACACACTCAACAAATATTTAGGGCCCAAACTGACATTAGCCCTGTATAGTGTGTGATGTGTGCAAGTTGTGCGGTGCAACCAGGTGGTGATGGCTTTTTTGAGGTCTTAACACAGTCAAATAACACACAGGTTGTGCGGTGCCCCCGGTTTGGCGATGGCGCTGGGTGCTTGGGCCAGTCATCATTGCTTGCAACTATATTTTATTTTGTGTTTGTATGCGTGTGTGTACTGTTTATTATAATACACATGTGCGCGCATGTAAAGCAAAAGCAAGTCTTATTTGGGAGGTTTCTCTCTCTGTCTGTATAAGTTGGGTGCGCTCGCGTCGTTTGACACCGTGCACTTTCTCTCACACACACACACATACACACACACCCTCTTGTCCCTCCTGTCCATATATATATATGACTATTTTTGGGTTGTGAAACGAATCATTTTAGTTTCCATTATTTCTTATGGGGAAATTTGCACGCTTCCGCAGCGCATTATGCTCGCAATCCAAGGTTTATTTACAGTATATATCACGAGTGGGAGAGAGGAGTATAGTGAAAGAGATGGCAATCATGTTTTCTAAATAAGTAATGTTTCTAAAAAGTGTCAATTAACCATATGTATGGAGACTTCACAGTTAAAATGATGAATTTGTTATTTTTTGTTTTTAGGTTCACCTGACCATCGTTACATTCGAGTAGAGACCTGCATGTTTATGGTGAAACTGCCACAGTATTCCTCACTTGATGTGATGCTGGAAAAGTTACGTTATGCCATACACTATCGTGAAGACCCTCTGAGTGGCTAAAATGTTCCAGAACACAAACACATGCACAAAAATACCACACATTCATGTTCACTCGCACCTATTGTTTTTAGAAATTTGGACTCTGAGTGCTCCCATTTATTTAAGCTTGATTGCCTTCAAAAAGAGTTTTGTTAGATAATATGGAGACCAATGTGGAGCTGCATTTTTTTCTTTTTCCCCCTGTAGTTTACCTTCCTGCACTTTATTGTTACCATTGATTTTAAATGCATTTATAAATCTAGTCTTTATTTTTTATGTGCCATTATAACTGCTATCTGAAACAACAAATAGCTTTGCAGTAAGATGCTTCATGTGGCTGAGGGGGGAAGGAACAGGGATGAATGGGGGCTACCGATTTTTTTTTTCTTTGTGTGTGTGCAAAGCATAGTGACTTACTGTAGAACTTCACATGCCTCTGACTACCAAGGCATTCACATAAACATTTGATAGAATAATACATATGGCTGAAATTACCTGCTGTATTGGATGACTGAAAGTTAATAAATTAAACTTAGCATTTTGTAACAAAACACTACAAAATTACTATACTACAAAACCTCTACCATGAATACAAGACAGTTACAACAAGATGCTGCAACTATCAGGAGAATATGCATCGATCAACCATAACATTATGACTACTGACACGTGAAGTGAATAACATTGATTATCTCATTACAATGGCAACTGGAAGTGAACGTTATGTACCTGAAGTTGATGAGTTAGAAGCAGATGTAAGGATGTGAATGATTTTGACAAGGGACAGATTGTGATGACTGGAGGACTGGGTCAAAACAACTCCAAAACTGCAGCTTGTGTGAGATGTTCCCGGTCCCTGGTCCCATGCTGACCTGTGTCCACTCCCAAAAGAATTTATATTGAGCCTGTGAGTTTCAGAACTGGACCAAGGAGCAATGGAAAAAAGTGGCATGGTCTGATGAATCATCTTTTCTCTTACATTATGTGGATGGCTAGGTGCATGTGTGTCTCTAACCTGTGGAGAAATGGCACCAGGATGCACAATGGGAAGAAGGCAGGCCAGCAGACGCAGCGCCGTGACGAGGGCAATGGGTTCCCGCCATTCACATGGATATTACGTTGACATGTACCACCTACCTAAACATTGTTGCTGACCAAGTACACCCCTTCAAAGAAATGGCAATCCCTAATGGCAGTGGATAATGCACCTTGATACACTGCAAAAATCGGTCAAGAATGGTTTGAGTTGGACAAGAACGAATTTTAGATGTTGATCTTGGCCTCCCAATTCTCCAGATCTCAATCCATTTTGAGCATTTGTGGAATGTGCAGGTTTAATTGATTTATTGTCAATCCATTTATGACAGGATCATGAACACCCAAGACTCACCCATGCACACAGGGACCAAAGGCCAGCTGGTCTGGTCCAATTCCACAGAAAGGCTAATGCAGCACAAATTGCCCAAAAAAAAGTTAATGCCGACCCAGCCTCCAAACTCTCCAGGTCCCACTCTGATTGACCAAGCATGGGATACACTGGACAAACACGTTGTCACCCCGCAACCCACAGCACCGAAAGGATCTGCTGCTAATGACCTGGTGCTAGAAACCACAGCACACCTCCCAGAGGCCCTGCAGAGCCACGCCCCCAGGGGTCAGAGCCTCCTGGCAGCACAAGGGAACCCAAAACCTAGGTGTTTTTTATGTTTTTAATGTTATGGCTGATCGAATGGTGAATTCAATAAGTTCTATTTATGAAATATTGCATGTACTTTCTGTCTGTTACTTTCTTTCTATTTTGGTTCTGAGCGATTAGCTTAGCAATTCACTTGCCATCTCAAACCCTTGCTGCTTAAAGGAGGTTATGCATCTCAGCCCCCATTCTGTTAAGAAGAGCACTGTATGGTACCATTTGTTATTTTGGCTCTGGCTTGACTTATCTTTGTACAATGGATTTGAGCAAGAATTCAGTCTGTATCATAACTTTTACTTTACAGTTTACTTTATTTTTTTTTCATTGCAATTTAAATTTTTTGTTTGTTTTCGTTTGTATTTATTCTGTGTAAAGCACATCAGGAAAAGGGGGCAGTTTGTTGTCTTTTGAATCATTTCACATTTAGATGAAGTCTGCTGTTTCTTCTAAAGCTTGTGTTTGCAGTGTTTTTTTTTTGTGTGTCTTCAGTGGAACCATTGTAACATTGATGCCACTTGGAGAATGCTACTGAAGACCTCCCCAGAATGTTCAAAATAGAGCTTAGACTCTGTTTATGCTGTACATTTTGGTGTAATTGCTGCTATTAAGGATACTTTTAGGATTTTTTTTTTTTTACCTTTCAAAGGACGAATATTAATGTTTGTCAAAGGGCATCAACAGAAAGGGTAAACAAAATAGTCTGTGCTGTACATTAACTTGATATTTATTACAATTATTTATGGTTGCATTAATTTTCTTTTTACACATCTGGAATATGATAGAATATAATACAGATGTGCAATCCAGTTACAGTAAGTGATATTGATTTCAATAATTTCTGTCACAGAATATAAATAAAATGTATTGATGTATAACAATGTCTACTGTTTGTATGTAGATGATGTTTAGATATTATTATTGTTTTGTTATTTTTATTATACCTCTTTACTTCTTCAAGATCACTGGCACATGTTAATATTAAAACCAGAAACAGCTGAAGAAATTAAATGAAAGCTTCACTATCTAACAGACTATGGGGTTTTAGTCCACTTTACTATTATTGACATGCAGAAACTCCGCCAACACACCATAAACTCATCTCTGTACAATATATACACCATGTAAGAAGTATTACACATCTAATTAGAACATCTAATTAGAAAAAATGTATGCAATTATCCAATCAGCAAATCATGTAGATACTGCTCAAGAGCTGCATCCATTGTTCATAACAAACATTGTTGTGAACAACAAATCTAAAATATTTGAAGGTAAAAATTCATTTTATTCATATTTATTTTTGCAAAGGTTGTTTTCTTCTTTTCTGGACAATGTGCAGTTCAATCAGTTATTAAAATTAAAAGTGTTTCCCAAACATTTGCATGCAGGTGAATCTTTTATATACAAGAGAAGTGAACAGATTTTGTTGTTGTTGTTAAAATACAGTTGTTACATTAGATAGTTCAAACCTATAGCTCAAACATGGTACATTTAGCAGACATGTAAAAACATGAAATTATTTTCATCCTATACACCTAAAGTTTCTAACCAACAACTTTCAAATATGTATTGTTTTATAAAGTAATATAACTATATAATATTAGTATTAAAATATTTCAAAGCCCTACCTTCAAACAATTTTTTGGATTCTTGACTAAATTATGTTTCTTTTGTAGAAAGATTTAGTTGAGTCAAGTTTGACATTCTGGAATGATTTGGCCCCAGCTGTGGGTGTGCAAAAGTCAGTGAGATGTGGAATTACATAGTGTCTTGCAAAAGCATTCAGTTCCATTAACGTTATCATATTCACCTGTATTACACACTTACACAGACTTTACCAGCCAGACCCTTTTTGTCCCTTTTTTTCCCCTTTGCAAACCAAAATACATTATTTGTTACTAGAACATATCATGAATGAATGAAACTTACAAATTTACCCTGATGAAAACTACTTCTGAGGACACATCTGGCTTACAATTGGCCTCTACTTGTGACACATTTACATTGACCTGGTACTTTTTAACAAAAAAAATTTTTTTTAACTAAAAGGAGGGGTAGGGGATAGGGGAAACTCTTCACTTTCATTAGAACAACAGGTGCTTTTACATGGACCCTATTATTCCATCAATAATGGGATTTAAAAAATTAATACTAATCGTTATCTTAGACGTGCCTGCAGAGTAGTAAAATCTGCTAAAAACTAAAATTTTTTCTAACATGGTAGCCTGTAATAGACGGCAGCCACAAGTTCTTTTTAATCCACGTGATTCAGATTGTATTGTTCCATCTGCAACATTATGTGAAAACTTTCTAAAATATTTTGTGGACAAGATTGCTGGTCTTAGTTTTTCACCCATTATGGTTATCACTGATCCTCCTATTGTCTTTTTTTGGCAACCTGTTTTCCAACAGTTCTCACATAGTGACATTGGGCCAAGCGTTGTATCTTTGGTTAACACATCTCTCAGCTCAGGATGTGTACCAATGTGCAACCGCTTCTAAAAAGAAGAATTTGGATTCCTCAATTTTAGATCTATATCTAAACTTCCCTTTTTATCAAAAATGTTGGAGAGAGTTGTTTTTAATCAACTTTAAGCATTTTTAGATAGACAGTATTTTTGAAAAATTTTTGTCTGGTTTTAAGCCTCGACATAGTACAGAAACTGCTCTTTAAAGAGTTTCTAATGATCTTTTAGCTGTGGACTCTGATAATTCTGCTGTTTTGGTCCTTTTGGATTTGACTGCAGCCTTTGATATGGTCATCCACTCAATTCTTTTATCTAGACTTGAACAGTGTGTAGGTATTAAGGGCATAGCCCTTAAATAGTTTCAGTCATATTTAACAGGCAAAAAAAAATTGCTGTTCATTTACGTAATTTCTTTTCATCTACTACCCCTCTTTCTTGTGGCATTCCCCAAGGGTCCATTTTGGGCACTATGTTGTTTTCCTTGTATATGCTCCCTTTGGGGGATATTTTTAAAAAGCACAAGCTCCTTTCATTGTTATGCGAATGATGTACAAATTTATTTGCCTGTCAAAACAAATGACAAAGTTAAATTTTTGTCATTACATAATTGCCTAAGAGATTTAAAAATATGGTTGGGTCAGAATTTTCTTTGTCTTAACGAAAAAAAGACTGAGATTGTTATGTTTGGTCGTCCTGGTGATCTGGGTACTTGTGTAGATGCACTTGATTTGGGTATGTTTATTCGTCCATTTACCAGGAATCTTAACAGATTAGTTCTGTTATAAAAGCCAGTTTTTTTCACCTGAGACTGTTGGCTCCGTGTAAGGAGTTTAAAAGTGTAATTCATGCTTTTATAACGTCAAGACTGGACTACTGTAATTCTTTATATGTTGGATTGGATCAGTCATCTCTTCAGCGTTTGCAGTTGGTTCAGAACGCTGCAGCTCGGCTCTTAACTGGGACTAAAAAGCATGAGCATATTACCCCGGTCTTAGCTTCACTACTCTGGCTTCCTGTTGGTTTTAGGATTGAGTTTAAGATTTTATTGTTTATTTTAAAGATTTGAAATGGGTTGGCGCCTGTATATTTATCAGAGCATTTACATATCCGCACCCCCATTAAAGCACTGAGGTCGTCTAATCAGGTGCTCCTGGATGTTCCAAGAGCCAGATTGAAAAATAAAGGTGACTGAGCTTTTTCAGTGGTGAGACTGAAGTTGTGGAATGATTTACCTGCTCATATAAAGTCTGCTCAGAATGTTGAGATTTTAAAATCATTACTTAAGACACACTTATATTCTTTGGCTTTTATTTACTGAGATGAGATTTTGAGACGTTTTTTTTTCCCCCCTTGGCATTGTGAAGCACATTGGTTGTTTTTTAAATGTGCTCTATAAATAAATAAATCAAACTAAACTAAACTAAAAGATCAATCGGAATAAATATTACCATGTAAACACCTGATTAAAAATAGTCTGACTCAATTAGAAGGTTTAGTCAGAATTAGGGGAGAGGTTTAAACCTTGTTCAAATTAGGTGAATTGACAGATTTCCGAGGGTGGAGAGAGTATCTGATTCAACAAAGTATCTGATTCTGACATTTACTGCTTAACTAGAAAGAACAGCAAAAAATGCAGATGTTCTTCCCATGACACTATGTGAGTGCATCATCTAGATGAATGTATTTATAAATGATGAATGAACTAAGTAAGATTTAAAAAATGCACATAAATAATTTTAAAATTAGGTTAACAAACTTGGTGGAAAAACTAAAAGATCAAGTGTTCTATACTTTCCAAGTCAAAGTCTAGGTTTTAGGCCATTTGAGAATTTGGAATATTGGAAACTTGCAAGAATCATCCAAGCAACCTGGAGCAAATCTGGCAGTAAGAATGAGTAAAAGCTGGTATGAACAGACTTGGTAGTTCTTGCAACAAAAGGTGTTTTAGTAATAGTCTGAAGGGGTTGAATAAGCAGCAATTTTCTGATTTTTAAATATATATTTCAGATCTGATGAAAAATATATTTTTTTCAAACTTTCCCTAACATATTGGTTTGCAATAAAAAATACTGTCTGGAACCATCTGTGTAAGTGTCAGATAAATTGAGTGATTTTTATATGTAGACCTGCTAGTAAATACTACATCCTAAAATATTTACAGTTTACGTTGTTATCTGGACAGGTTGCCATATCTACCCAGTCATTCCCAGTTGTTTCTTTAGTTTCTGCAGTTGCCCTATGCTGATGTTGTTGCCCCCACACACAACCACCACCACTGGCCCCAACTCCTGAGACAACTTATTTTCCTTCTGCAGACGATTAATGACATTGCAGTAGATGGCAGCAAGAGCAGCACCACAAGCAGGTTCAACTAGAATCTTTTCATCATCTGCAAAGATCATATAAAGGGAAGGTCAATTTAAGGTGTAATATGTGCTTCAGAACGTAAACATGACAAAATGTTTTTATTTGTGTTTGTTTATATATATAAAATAATCTATATATAAAAGCCTGAAATTTACTAACCAATGAAACGCTCAGCAGCACATACAGCTTCCTGATCTGTGACCAGTTCTGAGTAAACGGTGTGCTCACCCACAAGCTTCATTGTTTGAGATGATACTCGTGTAAGGCCCAGTGTGGTAGCAACACTAAAGACCAAAACAGATCAGAATATTCATGTTCAAATCATGTACTTTTTCTTGATCAGAAATCAAGTCCAAATCAAATGCATCATCCAAATCAAAGCATTATGATTTCCTATACCCTTACCTGGTGATGGAGGGCAGGGTAACCAGTTCTCCCACCTTCATGGCTGCATTGAGGCTGTGAGCACCCACTGTTTCCATAGCAATGATGGGGACGTCTTCCCAACCAGCACGACGGAGACCTTCCACAACCCCATTCAAGAGGCCACCACCTCCCACAGATAAAACCACTGCCCCTGGTTTCCGTTCCAGCTGGGACTCAAGTTCCTTCACCAGAGTGGTGTGACCTTCCCTGCAAACACCAATCCATGTAAACCACTTTGTAGAGGTTACTGTTTTTTAAGATAAAATTAATTGTTTAATTTTAATAATTATTTTAACTTTCATTAAACTGTGCATGATCTGATGAGTCAATTATTTGCTCTATACAATATACAAAATTATTGTCTGAATGTTAAATCAGGATAATTCTTGCAAACGAGAAATGTTGAAAGAATTTCAGAATGATAGATTAATGACAGTAAAACCAGTAAAAACTGGGTAATACCAATTATTGTGGTACAGTATGTACAGTATATCTGTATGCCAACTTTAAAATGCATACAGTACCATACTTTCAACTTGCTTTGATTTACCAATTATTTATCAGCTGTCTTATTTTTATTAGATTTCTCCTATATTTGTCTTCTATATAAAATGATAAATATTAGTGTTAATTTACTGTGTATTATAATATACAGCATTTCAAAATGTACAAAAGCTGCTCACCAAATAAGGGGATCATCATAGGGAGAGATGAATACCCAATCAGGGTTGTTAGACACAAGCTGTTGACCAAATTCCAGGCTCTCATTCAGTGACTGTAGGGAGAAATAAAATTCGCAATGACCAAAGCAACACACAGAATAAATTGTACTTTTACTTCCTTTTAAACACTAATGTTAGGTTTGCTGAAAAATATGAATTAATATAACTCACATTGCCTTGAATTATGACATCAGCTCCTTCATCATAAAGTCTCTGCACTGTGCCTGAAGGAGTAACACTGGGCACCACTATAGTGGCAGACACTCCCAACTTCCGTGCAGAATAAGCTGCAGCCATGCCAGCATTGCCTCCTGGAAAATATGGATTAGAGTATGAGAATAAACAGTCTTATTGAAAACACTACATACCTTGAGTAGTGTGATAAACTGTACTGTTGGTCTAACAAGATTCCACTAACTATGGAATAACTATAACCAATAACTACTTACTAATAACAAATAACTACTTTATTATCCTCCATACTAATGTTACATTTTTTGGGAAATCAATTATTTGATACAGATCAAAGTATAACAAGTTTAAGAAGTTTGTGAAAGTTTCAATACAATTCTACGTACTTACTTGTTTATGACCTCAATATATGAAATATCAATAACAGTACTGTAAAATAGTAAAATTGACTACATATCAAGATGGTGGTCTAAAATGAGATATTAAATAACATTCTATAGTTCACTCCTTACAGCAATAATAGCAGGATTAGAAATGAAAAATGAAAACAGTTTAGAAATGCTACAGTATATTCAAATTTCAGTGAAGATCACCACTACAATGTGTACATCAAACTTTAAACCACAGCTTCACTAAATTCTTGAATCTGAAGATAACATTTAAATTGTTTTTAAAGGCACTTATGAGCTTTGTATAATGGATGTGCCTTATACACAGTCACCATCCACTTTAACAAGTACATCTGTACACCTGGTCATTTATGCAGCGATGAATCAGCCAATCATGTGACAGCAACACAATGCATAAAATCATGCTGCTCCATCGTGCCTACAGCAGCCTCCGAGCCATGCTGATATTCAGCACAACAGCACACCTTCTTGTGTGATATTGCTTAAATCTAGCGGATTCAGTGGTATCAAATATCACATATTGTTGAATTCATAATTCTATTATACACACCTAAATTTCACAGCTAGGACAAATTTCAGGATTTATTTGTTGTAGTTTGGAAATGGCAGTCCCAGACAAGCATAAGTTCTATATACAGGATAAAATGCAGCATACATAAGTTTTTCAGACTCTTTCAAGTTTTCCACATTTTGTTGTTTCACACTCATCTTAAAATTTATTAAAGTGCTTTTTTTACATAGTATACTCCACAATGTTAATGTTAAAAATAGGTGTTTTGAATTTATAAAAAAAAAAAAAAAAAAAACTTAAGACTGAAATGTCCCATTTGTGGTGTAAACCTGGCAGCCCAACTGCTGCTGTTTTCCCATGACATACAATCCAAGATGGAGTTACATTTAAGATTTTATAAATATTATATTTAAATATAAATATTTTCTTAACTTAAATATTTCTATTTGTATAAATTTATAATTAAGATAAAATATTAACGCTGAAACTTAAATTAATTAACTCCTGTCTAAATGTTTCAAGACAGTTATACAAAAGTAATGCAAATTTTCAAACAAGTTTTCACAAATTTGCTCATTATAGCCATTTGTTAATCATCATTCCTTTTCCAATCCAATTTCAATAAAACATTATTTAAAAAAAAATAAATAAATAAACCATTTTACATTTTGGTATAGCAGACTACAAGGAACATGTCCCTGTTTTGAATTTATCAGGTTTGGTGGCCTCTATAATAAGGTCAAGCTTAAGCTTTGCTTAAAAGAAAAACCTCACCTGAGCAACAGACAAATCGAGTGCAGCCAGTTTCTGCCCACTATAAGCAAAGACAAGAAAGATGTCATAGTTCTGCTTCATTATATGCATTAGTCATTAAACTCTGTGTGTGTGTGTGTGTGTGTGTGTGTGTGTGTGTGTGTGTGTGTGTGTGTGTGTGTGTGTGTGTGTATTTTTCTGTAATTTAATTCAAGTGCAACTCTAATATACTGTAAGTCTCAAAATATTAAAATATTAAATTTTGAGTGTGAGGAAATTACTATTCTTACAGTATAAATACCATGTATGTATCGGTCAAGTCCAGTAGATGGGGAGGCATGCTGACAGTTTGATCAGAAGATGATAATCGATATTGACAATTAAGCAACAGGTTAAACAACAGAAGGTCATCTCTAGAAGAGCTGTGTGCATGTTCATGTAAAATTGCCTGAAATGGTAAAGTGTGTTAGTAAAAGGCACACAAGCAACAGGGATTGCAGCCTTATGAACATTGCAAACCAATGCTGTTTCAAGAACTTGGGAGAGCATCACATGGATCGGAGTAAGGCTGGTGTCAGTGCATCAAGAGCCTCCATGCACTGACGTCTTCAGGAAATGACTTGCAACTTGCATTCCTGGTATTAAGCCATAATCATTGTCAGAAGCGACTTATTTGGGCTAAAGAGAAAAAGAACTAGACCATTGCTCAGTAAATTTGGCATTTCATTTTAAAATGAAGATCCCAGAGTCTGGAGGAAGAGTGGAGAAGGACAGAATTCAAACTGCTAGAAGTCAAGTATGAACTTTCGCAGTCTGTGAAGATTTGAGGTGCCATGTTATCTGCTGCTGTTGGTCCGTTGTTTTTATCAAGTCCAAAGTCAAGACAGCCATGTACCAGGAGATTTTAGATAACAGAGAATCTACGGGATATCGTCAAAAGGAAGATGAGAAACACAGACCCAGCTGACTGAACAATACACACAAGCTGAAGGCTGCTATCAAAGCAACCTGATCTTCAAAAACGCCTCAGCAGTGCCACTGATGCAGTGCTGAAGGAGGAGCCCTGAACAAGTACTGAGGGCATAAATAGTGATCATTTTTATATGTTGTACATTATACAAATGTATAATGTATTATAAATCCTTCTGTATCATAAATCATTTTTTTGGATAAATTTTATGAAATGCATATTTATAATTGCATATTAATGTAAGCAATCTTATTTGCCATCAATTTACTATAAACATGTAAAATTTCTTGGAATAGAACATAAATGAACATATCTGAGTTTATCAAGATCTCTGTGTTCCTGGGTATCAGTACAGCTCTGACAGTTTGGGAAACGCGTGCACACATGTGAGAGAGGAATGTTAGTGCACACATAAGTAGCGTCTCTCTAAACCTTTTTCTTCACGTTTGCCTTTTATTAATTTTTTTAAAACAAATGTATATTAACCAAAACACTCATATATATAAAATCATAGTTTATTATAATGTTATTGAGATTTATATATTTCAGGAGCTGTTAGCCGAATCTATCATGCAGGCATATACTAAACCTTCTGGAAAGGAATTCGGCATTTCCATAAAGCACCAAACATTATGACCCCCTGAGCGACATGAATCACTGACTATTACACCGTTATACAGAGAACTAACGGACTGATTGTGGGGGATGAATGATATTACCAGGACGACTGACTTACCATCTTACACAAGTGACCGATGCCTCGGATTTTAAACGAGCCTGTAGGCTGGCATGAGTCCAGCTTCAGATACACAGCTGTACCAGCTACATTAGAGAGCGGAACACTTTCTCTTAGAGGACTGACGATGTGAAGTGGATGCGGAGTCTTCATAGTCTGATCTTGAGCAGCGACCTTCCATGAAAAAACACAAGATGCATTAACCTATTTAATATTAAAAGATGACTTTCTGAATTCAGATAAGAAAGAAGGAAAGAAAGAAAGAAAGAAAGAAAGAAAACGAATCAGCTCTATAAAAATATCTTACCACAACAAATTTAAATAAATGGTGTCCTGACTGTTTTGTTCATGTCCTCTGTCAGGGCTGGCGTTTTAAAGACTGCTTTACATTAAATTACAGAACTCGGGAACCAATCACAGCCCTCCGTGCCTAACACACCTCTGTGCTGAGCCACGCCTGCGCTTTGGAGCCCTGGGGGCAACAATCAGCAACGTCATGATTTATCCTCACAAAACATCTTAGTTTCTTTAAAATGTAACAGTAGCTATTAATCCTACTTATTATGCACTGTGCTTGAAGTAAAACAAAGCAACAACAACCACAACAACAAAAACATCCCTAAGCCAAGCCTAATTTCATAATAATAACACCTGACTGATATTAACCATAGTTTCTTGTCATATTAATTGTAGTAATTATTGACTAAAATCCGGTTTTAGTGTATAATAATTGATAGTGAGTTTACTCTATTCAAATAATGTATTTAATAAATACAACACTACACAGTCTCTATTAGTGTCCACAAGCTAGACATTACCAAAAGAGACGATTCTATTTTGGCTCAGCACTTCCTAAAGGGGGAGGACACAGCCGGGGCGCGACACCCCTCAGCACTGGCACGCTGGCGGATCAAACCTGCCTGAGCCGCTTCGAACCGACACAGAGACGCTTCGTTCTCATCATTTTAGATGAACAGATGTTACAGAAACCAATGTCGTATCTTTTCGCAATTAGAACGTTTTTTGTAACTTTTGCAATCATTTCCTGTTAGATATTATTACATAGATGTTAAGAAAATACTTTGGAATTTGCTCATTCGATGAAGTAAAGCTTAATTATTCCACTACACGCAATATCTATTAGACTACAGCACATAACCAAATCATAACCATTTCTCCGTCCTTTATTATTCTATTTACTTTGGAATGTATAATATAATCTAAGGCAAAACTTGTATTTTGCCAACCATGTGGCATTTCAGCTTTACTGCCATTTATTCATTAGTTCATCTTTAGCAACTGCTTCAATGTCATGGTGGATCAAAAATGTGATTGAAAAGTTTATTATTATTATTATTATTATTATTATTATTATTATTATTATTATTATTTATCAGTAGGCACTCTGGTAGTTGTAGATTACTTTTGTCTGCCTCTCCACCAAACAGGCAGCCCTTTAGCCTGCGGTTCATTCTTCTATTAAAATGTAGTGACATGGCCACAGTCTGAGGTTATCTCAGATTGTTATCTTAATTCATTTAAGTGTGTCTTAGTAATAATCTATGTATAAGTACAGTGTAGCACTACTTCATAAAACATACTTTCATGTCAGCTACCACACAGAGCTTTATCAGAAATCTCCCAGAGTTATCAGATGTAACTCCTCAAAACCTGATCAGGTACCTGAGTCAGTGGTCCCTTAAACTCCAAATAATGTAGCTCTACTTCAAATAATTGGAGAAAACTAGAACGCTTGAAAACTAGAATGTAGAGAATATATTGTATACAAATTATTAAATACACAGATAATATTTGTTAGGACACATGGTGTACATAACTTTAATTTTTATTTTTTTTTTTACTATAAACAGGGGTTTAAAGCCAACATTCTATTAATTGGTCAGTTATTCCAGATAAAACAATAAAATGGTGTCCTAGTCCATATTCTAATATTAGATTTTAAAGATCAACTAAAAATACTAAATTGGTTTGGTTTTTATTTGCATTAGAGATATCAGTAACAGTTTAAATAATCATAAGTTTAGTAAACTAGGTCAACTAGGTCATCAAAAATATAACTGAATCGCTCCACCTTTTGTTCCAGCAACAAGCAGAGCATAATTTGATAGTGTGCAGAAATTAAAGGTGCTATAAATTCAAACATAAGTTCTGTTTTTATATTTTTGGTTTCATAGTTTTAGCTTGTTATGTGCAGTCATATGCAAAAGTTCAGGCACCCCTTTGTCATATGCAAAAGTTCAGGCACCCCTTTGAACAGATTTTGGTAATTTTTTAATTGAAAAGATATTAACAAAGTCTCTGTTCAAAATGGAAAAAATACACAATATTTTCAGCAAACATTGATGCATAGTTACTTCTTATGCCATAATATGAACAGAAAAAAAAAAACATTATTATGGCACTGTGCAAAAGTTTGGGCACAATAAGAGTTCCAGAGTCTAAGATTCTTTTTACAAGGTTTCAGACCCTAATCAGCTCGTTAGATCTGATGCATGGCAACAGCTGTCATTAGTAAATGCCAATTTCAAAGCTTTACAAATACTTTGACTCTTCAAACCTTGTGCACACACTTGCGGACACTCAACAACCATGGGTTCCTCTAAGCAGCTGTTTAAGACTCTGAAAATGAAAGTTATTGATGCCCACAATGCAGGAGAAGCCTACAAGAAGATAGCAAAGCGTTGTCAGCTTGCAGTTTCCACATGAAAAATGTAATTAAGAGATGGCAGTTCAGGAGAACTGTGGGGTTCAAGACGAGATCTGGAAGTCCAAGAAAACTCTCGGAGAGAACTGCTCGTATGCTGGTCAGAAAGACAAATCAAAACTGCAAAAAACCTGCAGGAAGATTTAGCAGACAGGAGTGGTGGTGCAGCATTCCACTGTGCACAGACAAGACCTTCATGAAAGAGTCAGTAAAAGAAAACCTTATCTGCGTCCCCATCATAAAATCCAACATCAGAAGTATGCAACAGAACATCTACAGAAGCCTGATGCGTTTTGGAAAGAAGTGCTGTGGATGAAGTGCTGTGATGAAGTTAAAATAGAGCTCTTTGGCCACAATCAGCAAAGGCATGTTTGGAGAAAAAAGGAGCAGCATTTCATGAAAAGAGCACCTTGCATATTATTTATCTAACTATTAAGCATGGGGGTGGATCTATCATGCTTTGGGGTTGTGTTGCAGCCAGTGGCAGAGGAAACATTGCACCCAATTTCTACTGCAGTAAATATTCCCCAAACTATGATACTTCCCCTTCAACCTTTCCTCTCCAAACTTCTTTATGTTCCTTAGTTTCACTTTTTCCCCAGTTTTAGACCAAACATGTTTTCCATTAGACCGAAATAAATAAAAATTTTTGGGTAAACAGCTCCACTGTGTTTTGGGGAAATATCGAAAGCGCTTCAAGACGGATTGTCCCATATTTCTAGGCAAAAAAACCCCACAAGATCAGTCATCAAACTGGTGATGGCTACTCCCAGTGTTGCTGTTTATGCTTCCTTTTGTCATAGAAGAGCTGTTTTACCACATTGTGATTTAGCGTGAGCTATGCCCCTATAATACAGTATGTTGCTGGACCTTAAATAATTAATAATAGAGGACCTCATCAAACAGGTGGAATGACACAGATTTACGCAGGTGGCTATGCTTGGTCCCCTAATAAACTGTTTTATTATTGCATATTATTACCATTCTTCTTCTTCTGCTTCTTCTTCTTACTGTTATTATTATAGCACAACACTAGGCCAATTAACTATTAGTTTAAAAAAAATTATGTTAATAAAAGTTAGTGTTTTAGTGTTTGTGCATAATCAGCTATCTACAGTATCTATCTATCTATCTATCTATCTATCTATCTATCTATCTATCTATCTATCTATCTATTATAAAAATTTAATAAAAATAAAAAAAAACATGTGGACAATACTGACCCAGTTTCTACCAAGCTTTAGCTATTGGGCAAATGGCCTCACATTTGCTTCTAGAATACTCAAAGGAGTTCACGGTCAACTCAGTGAATGCAAGGTGCCCAGGTATAGTCTAGTGGTTTGTTCGGATTTTGCTCTGCAAAACATGCTTCCTTGCTCTTTTTAAAGAAAGAATAGGCTTTCTCCAGGGTTCTCCTGGCAACCCTTTCAAACATCCCATACTTGTTCAGTCATTTTTTCATTGTGCTGTCATGAACTTTAACATTTAATATGCTCAGTGAGGCCTGTAGGTTCTAATATTTAGCTCTTTTGTATTTCTCCGAGCATTGCACCTATCTGACCTTGCATTAAATGTGCTGTAAGGTCCACTCTTTGGAATAATGGCAACTGTCCTGAATACTTATAAATAATCTTTCTCACTTTAGAATGTTCAACTTAAAATTTTCAAAATGGCTTTATAACCCTTTGATTGATGGTTCAACTGCTTTACAAATTCTCAAGTTTAAAGATTCTAGCATAACATTTAAAACCAAAACCTATTTAATCCATTGAGTAGTGTACCAAGTTTCATTTGTGAGTGTATGAGTTACGCAGTAAAATCCTCAGGAGATTTTGCTGTAGATTCCAACCTATATGGTGATTTTCATGACTTTTTGAGCATGTTAAGGTCACAAAATGACCTTTTCACCCCCGAGTGCACCACACAAGATCAAGATTCAAGTTTGCCTGTTGCTTTTTTCTCTTTATGTAGAAAGTTCGGCATCAGTAGGCTGCGAATGTTATATCTACCTTCATAAGAATTAAATGCAGTGGTGGCCGAAAGTACACAGACAAAAGTGAAATAAAAATTTAATGACATTCTTGAATTTCTAAAATAATTACAATCAAGATAGTAAGAAGTATTTGTTATTGTATGCAATCAAATCGTTATACAACAATCAATATTTAGTATGAAGCCTTTAATCTTCAAAACTGCTGGGTCCAACTGGGCATAGGGTCAAAAAGACATCTGCACTACTCTGGTGCCACTTGCTCCAATTATATGCCTGCCTGATTGCTTCCTGAAGATACACATACAGTAAGTATACAATTCACTTGAGAATTCTCGAGTTTTAGCTTTTAGCTTCAAGTTTTAATTTGAAGACACCCTGACTTTAAAACGTAAAAGTCCTGCCACATATTTCTTCCAGCCATTTACTAATCCATCTGATTCTATTTACCACAACTCTTCAGCCACACAGTCTCAAGCTAATTAGTGACATCACTCGTTATGTGCACCACGAAAACTATAATACATGGTAAATGTTGTCTTAATACTATTTACAGTGTTTGGCCACCACTGTATTGTCTCTCTCTCTCTCTCACACACACACACACACACACACACACACACACACACACACACACACACACACACACACACACACACAAATGAGAGAGAGTGAGAGGGAGAAATATTGTACTATTCCTGCTTATTCATCTCTATACAGTGACTGTACTGCTGTTTTTTTTTTTTTGCGTTACTGTTAAAACTAGCCGAGGAGCTTTGGCAATATTGTTTTTTTTTTATTATGGTCAAGCCAGTGAATTCTATTTTAACTAAAGTGACAGAGCAACTGACACACATATTGACTAGTCAGTCAGTTTACCTTGATGTTTCTTCTCGGCAAAGCCCAGTTCTTGATGTCTGGGTGAGCACCTCTTCCGGCGATGCTGAGTGCAAGTTCTGCTCTGTAATTCTGTCTGATGCTCTATAAAACACCTTCACCTCAAATCAAAAATATTCAAGCCTAAGCTTAAAATGATCAGACCTAACAATGCTATGCTCATAGAAATTAAAAAATAAGCATTTAAAATTTTAGAGAAAGTAATGTATTTCTATGATTGTAATTATGAATAAAACCAAATATAACAAAAACATTAAGACAGGTGGCACATAATTATGAATAATTCTGAAGGTCATTTATTTCAAAAACATTGAAAGACCTGTAATGGAAAAATCACACTTTAATTATGTATTAATTATAACTAATTAATATATGAATTGTGCCATGTAGACTGTAGAAGCTTTAAAACTTGCCTGTTGGATTGTAGAAAGACAAGGCCGAAAATAGAACAGACAAAAACTGATTGTAGTTGCCACTGAATAATAAGGTGAAGACATTTGGTCTGGGTCAGATAATGAGAGTCATGAGTTTGAATGTAGGTACACCATGTACAGAGTGTAGATTAGCAGAGATGTTTGTGTATAAATGGGACAGCTGAAATAAAGAAATCACCTGCATCATGCTGCAACTGTTTGCTGTATGAGACTGGTCCTTCTGCAGAAGTTTTAATAAACCTGTTACTTTGCTCTTAGCCATTTATGAATTAGTTGTCTTTTATAGTGTTTTCAGAACAAAAATTCAATTTTAAGAAAACGTTTTTGAAGTGAAAGATTATGAAGTTTTTGGAAGGTGAGTAGACATAATATATTGATATAATTGAGTATATAGCCTTCAATAATAATAATAATAATAATAAATAATAAGACCCATATCTTTGCCATTTTTAATGAAATCATATATTTGCATATATATTTGTGTGTGTATATATATATATATAGATATGTGATTTCTAGATTAATTTGTTTCAATACGTAATTACTCCACAAATAATTTCAGTGTTAAGGAAGAGTTCAACAATGGATCATATGCATATTTCGATTTTTATTAACAATGTTAGGTCCAAGTAAAATTAAATTCGTTTTCTTAAAACTTTTCTTGCAAAACTAATTTAGTAAAAATGTTCAGTCATCTTTAACCATTTATGTAAAACATTGAATTCATCACTCATGGCTAGTCAAGTTAGTCTAGTTAAACTAGTTAAATCTATGTGGGACTAGCTGGTCAAAGGTGGAAAAAGATCTGACGATTTAAACAGGTTTTTCTTGTTCACACGTTGTTATCATGTAATTAACTCGTGAGAATACACAGACAGGCCACATACTGCATGTGGAAACTTACTGTAACACTGCGTACACACGTCACAGCAAGAACATTATACAATGTATTTGCAATAGTTAATTTCAGAATCAGAATGAAAAAGAGCTTTATTGCCAAGTATGTTCGCACATACAAGAAACTTGTTTGGTGACAGAAGCTTCCAAACACACACACACACACACACACACACACACACACACACACACACAATAAAATACAATTAACAAGAGACAGAATAGGATGTGGGGATTATTAAGAATTAAATTGTTTTTAAGTCAACCTTCCCAAACCATTGATCACATTATTTGTGTACTTTTCTTTACTTTCCTTATTTGTGATTTCAATGCACAATTTTTTCTATTTTCTGAATCAGACTTGATTGTTGGTACTTTTGGTTCTTCTGCAATTTGGATTCTTGGGGTGCTTTCATGTATGCATGAGTTGTACCCGGTGTGGTTTGATCTTACATGGATTTGATCCTAAATTAGCCCAAATGCTGTACATGAAGTGAACCAAACATACAGTATCATGAGTTTTGGCTGCTGCATAATTCTCTAGAAGTCAGCTGCTAAGCTAAGCTGTGAGCTTGAAATGTAATGTGTTCTGGAGATTTGTGCTGATTAAAAAAGAGCAACTGTTTTCAAGCATTCACATTTAAACTTGCATGACTACTTTGGGCGTAGCTCCGTGTTATCTACGATCCGTGATATTTGTCATTTCTATGCACACTTGGGAAAGGTTTGTTTACTTTTTCGTCATCTTATTTGCAACCAGTGAATGATTTTTACACATACGTTGTCAGAACTACACACTCCTCAGACAATGGTTATTGGTTGGTTTAATTGTATGTAGGGAAAGAAAAATAAACCTAATTGCAAATGAAAAAGGTATCAATCAAAAACGTATCAGCAAACACAAAAGCACCGTTTGTCGTATGCAGTATTTAATCAGGCCTTGGTGCTTTTACTGCACTGTTTGTTTAAGCAAGTGAACACTGCCCTCACACTCAGGGTAGCACTAGTACAGGACCATCTGGGGTCTTGGCACGATTCCAGTTCCAGTGATAAAGTGAATCCCTCCTGAATCGAGCCAGGTGCCTGAAGTGAACCAAACATGCCCTGTATTTTAAGTAGATTTCAGTAGATGTGAGTTTATAAAAGAAACCATTGGACAAAACTGATGAGATCTTGAAATTTGACCTCACAAACAAAAAGATAAACAAATATTTATGTTGATAATATCATGATTATGTGATGTATAACGCGTATGTTCTCTGTGTTCGGTGTTATTTTCTGATTGTTGCTCACGCTTGGCAACGGTGTGTTTACCTTTTCCCTCTGTTATGTTTCTCACTGGCGAATGAAGGTGTTGGTTTACCAGTAGGCTGTGTTTTCAGCCCAGTACGCCTCTCTAGCTTGTCGGCTTGTCTCTGTAGGAATGCGTCTTATTTCATGAAATGTAATCAAAAGGGAATCATGCAATCGTTATCAATATAAAACACCCAAACCAAGCAAATAAACCGAACGAAAAGCCTCCTGCCTCCGTAAATGAGCCGCCAGTGGGCGTGATTGTTTCAGCGTGGAGTGTGACGCAGGGGGGCGGATCCTCTGACTCTCTCTGTGTCACCCTGCGTTTCTCTCAGAAACAGCGCTGAGGTGCACAATCAGGCCGGTGATTTCACTGCAGAGACAGATTTCAAGCGAGATGTTCGGGCTCTAAATATGCCATAATTTAAATAATTTGTGAAGCTGCACGACCAGGAGACAATCGCATTTCCCCCCCTCTTCTCCATGTTCTCTCCGTGATAACGTAGTCATTACTCTTCCGTCGCGCCGCTTCGTTTCAAACTGTTCTCTAGCAAATCTCCCATCAGTGTAAAATTCGTGGAGGAAAAACTCGACACCAGCAATAAGGATGAATTCGATACGACAGGTGCCATCACGGATGAAGAGTAAGATGTGGGAAACTACTTTAGGAGAAGAAAGGGACCGTTTCGAAAGACAGCAGGTAAGCCTGGTAACGCCATTAACGCTGTTTTATTACGAGCGCTTCGATGGAAATGGGACACAGAGACCGAGCTGAAATCCTTGATGTCACGTCGCCAAAGAAAGGTTGTCCTTGGTGAGAAACCTTAGACTACATCTGCCTCACCCTCGGGCTAGGTGTCTGGGTGAAAACGGAAGCCATGATGTCGATAAATTAGAATAATAGTATAGACTAATAATGAGTGGAACACGTTTTAAAATTAGGTTCTATTCGGTCATTTCTTGAGGTTGCTGAACAAAACATGACCAGTGAGTGAGTTATAAAACCGGTCTGACTTGTTTATAGCGACATTCCCCTGTGAGGCCGTGGCACCTGCCTGGGAAACTTCCGTCACCTGCGCGGTTCAGCTGCGACCATAATGCAATTGAAACAGACAAATGGTTGCTTTGTTACGATTCATAATTGTTATTGCTATAATATTTTGCATTAGTTTGTGTTGTTTTATGCTCACAAGTATATTTGGCTGTAACACTGCAGTTTTAAAACCTTCTACACTATAATATTGTCATTTTTGTTTTTGTTGTCGTTTCTAAAGCATTTCACACCTGGCAAAAGTAATGATGGTGCAGAACTTGATGGGCTACAGTTGTAACGTTTTTATTTATTTTTGCATTTATTTAAGCAATTGGTTAAAACGTGTTCATTTGGGCAGATTTGATCATCCAGACCATTGCAAGTCTGTTTAAAAGCATCAGCCAAGGCCTATTGTACAGATATGAGATTCAGCTTGTTTATTCTTTATTGTTCCTTTACTCATGTATAAAGTGTCTGTTAGCAACAACGTGGCCAGTTATTTAATGTTGGTAGAGTCCCGACTATGGAGATTTGTTTCTTGACAGGTATGTGCTATTCATAAAAAGAATGAGGATATATCTTGCATAATCACTGGTTGAAGGTTTTTTCACTGGCCACTTTATTTTACAGTCAATATTAGAAATACTGGCACCCTCTATTGGGGAACATTATATTTTTTGAGAATAAATACACAATGGGTTTGTATATTTGAAAGAAAAAAATATATAATGGAAGAGATTTATTCTAAAAGTATTAGCACTCCACAATTAATACTTGATGTACTTTTTTTGTCCCACAAGGTAAGCTCAGTTATATTTGTAGGTCATTATACACTGTAAACCCCGACAAGTAAGAATAACTCAAAAGTTTTGATGTAATAAGTTTCCTCAATTTTTTTGAAATAGATAAACTTAATTTTTTTAAATTAAGTATACTTAAAACACTAGTACAGATTAACTAAAATCAACTCAAAATTATTTATTTGAATAAAACTTTTTTGTTAATAATAAACAAGATCAATTAATTTATTTGATCAAAAATTAAACATATTACATGTTTTTTGTATATTTTTAAGTATTAAATACTTAAAATAGTTAATTCCCTAAAACATATTTTGTTAGTCTTTTTGCTGCTGCTCCAGGAAAGGGGTCGACACAGTAGACCATCCGGTTCGCACATTGAAGCTTGGCACAGGTTTTACATCGGATTCTCTTCTTGATGCAACCCTCAAATTTTATCCTGGCTTGGGACCAGCACTTCATCCAGTGGCTGGTGTTTGGTCACTAGCTGGGATTCGAACTGCCCTAATTCCCTAAAACATAATTTTCTTTTTTCTTAAAAAAAAAAAAAAAAAAAGCATATGCAGAATCAATTGTTTTACTTTGCAATAGGAATTCAACATTTCAATCAAAATGAACATTCCATCCTCATGCATTAACATCTTGCCATTAGCTTTTTAAAATAATAATAATAATAATAATAATAATAATAATAATAAATAACTTAAGTGACACAAAATGTAAAAATGGCAGAAATATACAATAGAACAGGTTTCTGCCCTTTTGCATGAACACAAAAATATCTGTGTTTTGGAAAATTTAACATCCTGAGCTTGTGTTACAAGTAGAAGTGTTCCGATCAGGATTTTTGGGGCCGATCACAGATCTTTGATCTCTATAAGCTGTATCGGCTGATACCAATCACCGATTACAGGCTCTACTTGAAGCCTTATCATGTAGCATTATTTATTAAACTATATCCAACAACAATGTAAATTAAGTATTGAAATTACAAGAAGAGGAATATCATGAATTAACAACTGTATTTATTGGCAAGCAACATGTGCAACACGTCAACTTAAAATATAGCAGCCTGTGCTTGGTTAGTAATTGGGAACAGCTTAGAGCTTGACAAATACAACTTTCCTGTAGATTGTATAAAATGAAATAAAATAACAGACAAGTAGGACGTGAGTCGCCGGAAGTTCTGCAAAGTCCGCCAAAAAAATTTAACATGTTTAATTAACCGATTAATTTTTCACGCTTTAAAACGTTAAAAAAATGAAACATGTTTAATTCTTCGTGCGGAAAGATGGAAACGTAATAACAGAGCCAAAACTTGCGGTGAATCATGTTGAACTGTACTTACAGCCACTGACCGAAACCACATAGGTGAGATAGCTGAGTGAGTGGCGGCGCGCGAGTTGCTGAGCTCATCCGCTCTCCTAGCACTAGACAACTTTGAAAACTGCTCATCTTCCTTTACGTGACTAACCTTCAAATGTCTGATGAGGTCCATGGTGTTAAAATGCTTTGGGTGCTTCCCGCGTCGTGGAACTGGCTTGTTACACAGGTTGCAGATTGCTAATGTATTGTCTTTTACACACAACACATAGAATTGCCAGACCGGTGAAGCCGTTTTAGCAGCGCGCAAAAAAAAAAAAAATTTAATACAATGAACTTATTTTTTATTGAGTTTGTTATACTGTTAGGGAATACAGTGTATCTGGGCTGCAATTTCTAATGAAGACCACATTAATCAAAACACCTGAACACCTTCTCATTTATGCATTTATTCAGTCAGCCAATCATGTGGCAGGAGCACAATGCAAAAAGATCAGATTTGCAGATACAGATTTGCAGATACAGGTCAATATCTTTATATCTTTATGGCATAGTTGATGCCAATGTTTTGTGGGTTCACATGCCTTCACAAACATAAGAGGAAGATCCCTGGACTGTTTTTAGATTAGCTAAGATTAGCTGTTAAGACATTATTAATACTTTGTTCACTCTACTTTAGTGGTTCTAAGAGCTACAGTATGTCTCCACTGTTCTGTGGGTTACAGGGTGGGCCTCCATTGACCACACTTATTTGTCAGGCGCATCCCATGGGTTCTCGTCCAGCTTGGGATCTGGGGAATTTGTAGGCCGGGTTGATGGTCTTGGCCTGCTGGACCTCATGTGCCGGGTTGCACTGGGTGTTCCACTCCCATTCTATTATAAACAGCATGAACCCATTTTGGCGATTTATATTGAAATAATACAGGGTGTCCATAAAGTCTCTTTACAATAAAAAAAATATTACAAAGGCAGTTGTTGAGAGATTTTAACTAGATTTATTTTATTTTAAAGAGTTTATTTTTTTTTTTCAACTGCAGTTAATAGACCTCTATATGGGCACATGTAATATACAGTACTGTGCAAAAGTCTTTATCTGTAATACAAATTTTATGTATGTTTATCATGTATTATTATTTAATATATCAAAAGCATTCACTATTCCCAAATAGTGCTATGCTGTAATAGTTCTATAATTAAAAGAATTATGAATAAATAACATTACAGAAGAATAATTGCATGCCTGTAAATAAAGCAAAATATTGCATGACAGACCAGTTTTGCAGGCTTTGTTAATGTATGTTCCTGTGTTTTGCATGATAATAGAAAAGAGCCAGTGTGACAAAGTTACCGGAATAACTCTGGCAAATTCTCTAGCACACTCAGTAAAAAGTCCCCAGGTGTTTTTCTTATGATTTCACATCTGTATCTAACATTCACACTAACTAACTAGTAAACTGACTAGTGTGCAGAGTATCGTGAATAAAGAAAAGAGATGAAATGGGAGATCAAGTGATATGACTGAATCATGCACTAATCTCTGTCTTGATAGATGAATTTATATTGTTTTGCTTTACACTAGGTGAGTATGACCAGTGACTGATTTAGCATCTTGGACTGTTGTCAAGTAAATAAGTGTACACGTGAATGCAGCATGATCTGAAAGCACGGAAATGCATGCAAGTGAATCATTCAGAAATGGGATTGCATGTATGTATGAATTGAGATTTTTTTCGGTAGTGCTATTAACACTTCTTTTTTTTCAAGCAAAGAGTTTTCACACCAACTATTGACTGTGTTTATTTTATTACTTTTAAGTGCTTTACACGAATACACACGTGTTATAATAAACAGTACACGCGTGCTGTACACACATGCATACAGACACAAAGTAAACAGTAAACAATACACGCATGCATGAATGTTGATTATATCAGTGAGAGAAGCCACCAAGACCCAGCAGGGGAGACGATTACCCACAATTCCGCAGCGCAAGAGAGAGAAAAACCATTGGCTCAGTTGTGATCACGTGCATGCATGCTACATGATACTCTGTAAACCAAGAATTTCTCGTTTTTCAAGTCAAAATGTATTAAAAATCTTTGCTCGTCTTGCAGAACACTCGCAAACCACGTTACTTGCAATCCAAGGTTCCATGTGTGTGTCTGTGTAAGTTATATGAATAATTAATAAGTAATTAGTGCAAATATCTATAACAAGCTAGCTAATGCTTACCACACATTTTCTAGTACAGTGGAAAGCAACATTATGCGAATTTTTGCAAAACTGTGCCTCGGCATGCATAGCATTTTAGGCATACCAGTGAAAGAGATGGTTGTTACAGATCTGGCCATTAAGACTGTGCGCTTTTTCCCGCAATTTAGCGCGCGACATGCCGCGAAATCCATCACGCAACATTCGGGAATTTAGATAAATGTGTTGCGCTTCACTGAATATCCATCAGATGCCAGACCAAGTACAACGAAGAATTGTGTATAATTAGTCTAAAACAATATTGTGTCCAATGCTGAAGCAAACATGAATTTTATTTTGTTTTACAATAATAATATTTTATGATGAATGTGCGTATATGTGCTTCATATTATGTTCATAATGATGAAAAGAGATGCCCTAAATTATGAGGCGTTGTATATGGCTTAAATCAAACTTGCACACACGTGAAACAGTTGCATACACATACACTGGAGATCAAAATTAGACAACAATTTATAAACAATTGAACAATTCTGAAATAATGTCATCTTCACTGTTCAACAGTTGAAGGATTTTTTGTCCTGTCTATACCATGCTATCAGAACACCTTTTCCACAAAATAACTAAGGCATTTCAACAAAAAACATTATTTTGCAGAAAACACACTGATCAAAATTAGAGAACAATTTCAGATACCTCCTAGATATTGGTGTTAATCTGGCACCTGGTGCTAATTTCCTTGATTATCTGTCAACCCCTATTTAACTGGCAGCCTAACTTCCAGTTTCACTGACTCTGCAAGATGATGGGCCATTCTAAATTGACTGAAAGCCTCCGGCAGCAGGTTGTCTAGACAAGTTGGTCATTTCAAATCTGTGATTTGAATATTCAATATTGAAGAATATTGAATCTTTACAACATCACAAACTCATTCAAGTCCCCCAAGAAGGCTGGTCGTCCAAGAGAGGACAGTATACTGCGGAGGATCTCAATGGGCAATCGTTTCCACACTGCAGCTGGAATTGCTCACCAGTTCAGCGCTGAACAGGATAAGGATCTGTCTTGTCATATAGTGTCTCGACGCTTGAGAGCATTTGGACTAAAAGCCCACTCTGCAGTAACCAAACCTCTCATCAAAAGTCTAGACTAAGCTTTGCTGAGGAGCATGTTGTGTAGACAGAGGAGAACTGGTCCAAAGTTCACTTCAGTGATGAAAGCAAGTTTAATTTATTTGGGTCCGATGGGAAACATTATGTTCGGCGACAAACTGGAGAAAGACTGAACCCAAAGTGTGTAAAGACGTCAGTGAAAAGTGGAGGAGGAAGTGTCATGGTTTGGGGCATGTTTTCTGCAGCAGGAGTTGGGCCTCTTATGGCAAATTGAATGCCCGCAGTGTTCATGCAGGACAATGCTCCATGTCACATAGCAAAACGAGTAAAACAGGTCTTTGAAACTGAAAACATTGCAATAATGACATGACCTGCCCAGAGTCTGTAAAGTGGGTAAAGCTGCTTTGTGACAATCTCAATTGTTAAAAGCGCTATATAAATAGAATTTGACTTCAGTCCTGATCTCAACCCAATAGAGAACCCCCGGAAAATTCTTGTAGTCTACTGTAGTCAAGAAACTCACTACAGTCACCGAACTGTGGAGGAGACTGGAAGAAGAGTGGACCAAAATCACACCAGAGCAGTGTGAGAGAGTAGTGCTGTCCTGTGGCCGCAGAGGTGCCGAAGTCATAGAGAATAGAGGCCTGTACACTTCCTACTAATTGCTGACTGTTGTAACCTTCAGAAAATTTAGTTGTAATCTTTTTCCATGCTACAGTCATTGTTGATCTCTAATTTCTTAATTTCTTAATCTAATTTGTTGTTATCAACAACATCCATCCATCAATGCAGTATGTCTGCATTTTTATCGATAAATCGCATGCGTTTATCACCTTTGGATCAAAACGCTGCCTTTTGTAAACTGAAACTGCAAGCCGCGGGTTTGAAAAGAATTGTAGATTAAATTTAAAGCACGTTTCAGGGCATCTCATTTCATTATTATAAACATAATTTATGAATGGGCGGTAGAGCTCTGAATAGATTACGTACAGGAGGCTCAACATCTCGGAGCCCAAGCCTCATTTGAATAAAAAATTTTAATTAACAAATATTGTAAGCAAACAGCAGTAGCACAAGTTTAGGAAAAAAATAGACTCTAAATAGATCCCGAATTATTTTTAAGGTGTGCCAGCTGGCACTATTCTGATATTGCTCTTTGTCAGGGTAAATCGTTCAGTGACAACCCCATAAAATTCCATATACTGTAAATAGGTACTGTACATCTGTATGAATAAACCGAGATGCCCACCCCCGTGAAAATGGCGAATTCAGGGAAAGGCTCCCCCACGAGAGGTTTTGTGCGGACCACTGAGCTTCTACGGATTGTAAAATTGACAGTTAC
This sequence comes from Clarias macrocephalus, assembly GCA_011419295.1. Classification (NCBI taxonomy): domain Eukaryota; kingdom Metazoa; phylum Chordata; class Actinopteri; order Siluriformes; family Clariidae; genus Clarias; species Clarias macrocephalus. Next base: position 86,236 of record JAAGKR010000245.1, on the reverse strand, counting down.
TGTTTTTTAATACCTGCATTGGAAGAGTCTGAGAATTTATTTACCATAAGCTTTGTTGAATTGTTTTTACACAACCTATGATTTCATCTATGCTATTTTACAAATGGAATATTTTTTATGTTACACCCTAAAAAATGCTGGGTTAAAAACAACCCAAACCGGGTTGTTTTTAACCCAGCTGCTGGATAAATATTGGACCAACTACATGCTGGGTTAATTTAACCCAGCAAAATGGGTTATTTATTTAACCCAGCAAGATGGATAAAATATTCAATTCAAATGCTAGGTCATATTTAACTATAATGCTATGTTAATTCTACCTCACAAATAGGTTATTATTATTTTTATGTTTTACATGGCTATGGGTAAAACAGCTTAAACTGTTAAAATACTTTGATATACTGGCCTATTACAAAAAAAACTCTTAAGTTTCGCAAACCATACATATATGCAATAAACAACACCCAATTAAATTGTACAAATCATAGAAAAAATATTTATATTTATTTTTTAAAAGTACAAGATCAGATAATACAAAACAAGTTCAACAGCGACATTATCAGCGATACTATTACTCCGAAGCACTAATGCCTGAGAGCAGTGCTGGTCATTATCTCGGATGTAGGTTTTCGGCCTTGACACTTTGGCCTGCTGGAGATATTTCACAGTGTCGATTCCAACCTTAGAAAAAAAGAAATTAAAGAAAGTAAAAGTATATGGAAAAATCTAGAGGGTTGGCTAGTATGCATATTTGTAAGAAGATTAGTGTTTTGTAACACCGCTAGCATTTAGCTAGGTTGCTAGCGTTAGCAACCACAATTGCTAACGCTAGCAACCTAGCTAAATGCTAGCGTCATGCTGGCACTACAGTTAACAGTTTAGCTTTCATTCATCACTTCACCATCTTCATACACCCTGCAAGCATTCTACAAAGAAAGCTAAAAAGCTCAGACATTTTTGCAGTTTCTTCCATACACAGGTGGGGTTCTTTGGTTTGGCTAGCTAGCAGGCATTGTCAGATAAACTAGCATGCTATAGCACAGACCAGGCTGAAAGTTTGAGTGTAACGTTAACACGGTAACAGTAATAAATGTTACATAAAGTGAACAAATTCAGTCATAGGTGAGTGAAAGTATGTATACAGACCTTATATTTAACGTTTACATTTCCTCTTAAATGTGTGAGGAGGAAGACCAAAAAAAAGACACGAAGCTGACACAGCCACTCAATACACCGATGAACTTCGGGGGAGGGGCGGTCTTGTCTGTGATGTTAGCTTTCACTAGCTAACCCAACTCCAACCCAGCAAGCTGGGTTAAACAAAAAGTACCCAATTCACTGTAAATAACCCAGAAAAATTACCCAACAGAGGCAACCCAGCGTTTGGGTAGTAAAAACAACCCAGCATTTTTTAGTGTGTACAGTCGTGGCCAAAAGTTTTGAGAATTACATAAATATTGGAAATTGGAAAAGCAGCAGGAATGGAATGGAAAATGGCAGCAGGCAGGTGTGAGCACATCTGCACGAACAGTGAGGCGAAGACTTTTGGAAGATGGCCTGGTGTCAAGAAGGGCAGCAAAGAAGCCACTTCTCTCCAAAAAAAACATCATGGACAGATTGATCTTCTGCAAAAAGTATGGCAAATGGACTGCTGAGGACTGGGGCAAAGTCATATTCTCAGTTGAAGTCTCTTTCCGATTGTTTGGGGCATCTGGAAAAAGGCTTGTCCAGAGAAGAAAAGGTGACGCTACCATCAGTCCTGTGTCTGCCAACAGTAAAGCATCCTGAGACCATTCATGTGTGGGGTTGCTTCTCATCCAAGGGAGTGGGCTCACTCACAATTTTGCCCAAAAACACAGCCATGAATAAAGAATGGTACCAAAACACCCTCCAACAGCAACTTCTTCCAACAATCCAACAACTCTTTGGTAAAGAACAATGCATTTTCCAGCACGATGGAGCACCGTGCCATAAGGCAAAAGTGATAACTAAGTGGCTCGGGGACCAAAACGTTGAGATTTTGGGTCCATGGCCTGGAAACTTCTCCGATCTTAATCCCATTGAGGACTTGTGGTCAATCCTCAAGAGGCGGGTGGACAAACAAAAAACCCACTAATTCTGACAAACTTCAAAAAGTGATCATGAAAGAATGGGTTGCTATCAGTCAGGATTTGGCCCAGAAGTTGATTGAGAGCCCATTTGAATTGCAGAGGTGCTGAAAAAGAAGAGCCAACACTGCAAATACTGACTCTTTGCATAAATGTCATGTAATTGTCGATAAAAGCCTTTGAAACGTATGGAGTGCATGTAATTATATTTCAGTACATCACAGAAACAACTGAAACAAAGATCTAAAAGCAGTTTAGCAGCAAACTTTGTGAAAACTAATATTTGTGTCATTCTCAAAACTTTTCGCCACGACTGTACACTCTAAAAACTGCTGGGTTAAATGTTAAAGTGCTGGTTTATTTTAACTGTTACTGGTTACTGTTTTGATTACTGAATACTGAATGGAGAACGCGCAGTCAAATAAGTAGGAGAGGAGAGTATTGCAGGAGAGAAGAAAATGAAGAATAAATACATATCAGTATTTAAAGTTTGAGCCCGACACGTTTATGAGCTCTGTCGCTTGCTGTCAATGGGCGCCTAAGAGAGAGAACACGTTTGGCTTCAGTAGACACACAATACTTCAGATTGAAACACGACTGCCCCCTACAGGTAATGAACAGCAATTTCACAGCCCTGCGAGCTGCCGCAGAAGTGAGGTTATTTTTTTATTAACCAATCACAGTCCTTGAATTGCTGCATCATCCCTAGCAATGGGGTCAACCACACACCCTCACTAAGATAAAAGTTTTTCTACTTTCCCTACTCAGAGTTGCTCTAAAAAGTTTCCTAAATCACTTTTAGTCTAGGACTCCCAGCTAGGACTTTTTAAGCTAAGATAGGAGCTCTTTGAAAAAATTCTAAGAAGCTTTGTGGCCCAAATCTGTAGAGCAAGTTTACATTATTTATTTATTTTTTTGCTTTTTTTTTTGCAAGATTTACTGAAGACAGCAAATGTCATTTAAATGTCCTGATTGTTTTTATATACAAAAATATAATTATTATAGAATATTGATAATATTTTGGGTGGCTGGAACTGATTATCTGCATTTACATTATATCCTATTTTGTTTTAAGGACTTGCCTTCAGAACAGATAAAATTTTTATGCTGAGGTACCTCTATAATTTGCTCAAATTTCTTAGACTTAAATTTAGCGAACCGTATACCTGAAAAACTTGTGTTGCCATTGTATTTAAAAAACAAAAACAAAACACTTTTAGTCTTCCTGCCACAGACTTCTGCTACACACTCCTGACTTGGCACCATAATAATACTGTATATTATTTCTTTGTAATATAGTTGTTCATTTAAAAAAATAGATATGTTGTAAATGAGTGTAAGCAGGAATTTAAGCAGGTGATACTGAACTTTAGTGGTCATATTTGGAGTGACTTCAGCATCAAAACACCCCAGTTTACTATAACTTGCTAAGCTCATGACCTCCCTGCATGTTTACCTAGAGGAAAGGGCAGACTAAATAAACAGGTTTTCATTCTATACACATATACAGTATATTATGTGTGTGCGTGTGGGTGTAGATTTGTGGCATCAAAAGTGATTTAGATATTTGAATAATTTCCAGATCTTGACCAGTAGAGTTGGAACAAAAGCATTTTGTTGAATTAAGCTGATAAAGAACAAGAATAAACTGTTCCTGTATAAGACTGGGTAGCCTTAAATAGATCAAGAGTGTTAGTGGATATGCACAGTACACTGAGGGTCTGGCATTTGGATTTACAAATGAAAGGACGAGAAGAACAGGTTGGGCAAGACTATTAAATTAGGCCTTTCTTTCTTTCTTTCTTTCTTTCTTTCTTTCTTTCTTTCTTTCTTTCTGTCTTTCACTCAGTTCCTGCTGTTTTAAATAACTAGTCTGTTTTTCTCTATATACAAATGCACCAGTTTTACCAATAAATCACCAGTAGAATAGTACAGCTTAGGTCAATTTATATGTATTATTCATTTTCAGTTAAATGGTGTGTTTTATATAGATATATTCGACTGCACTAAAAATCAAGCATACTGATCTAATTAAACCAGTTTAATTCCTTGCACTTAATATTATCTTGAAAATGAATATTGTCTTGCCAAGATTAATCTTGGCTTAAAATGTAATGTATAAAATGTAGCTAATTTGCAGGTAATGAATTGCACTTACACTCGAATCAGAAATTATGTATGCTCGTTGTTTGCATTTCAGTTAATGACTAATCTAGCATTGACAGAGCCTTTGTTTACAAGGCATTATCTAGTGTTTAATGGAATAATGTCATAGATGAAGGACAGAGAGAACAGCCACAAAGAGAGTGTTAGTAATTTAATATTTTCACATTATTGGTACACTTTAAAAACAATGTATTTGCATTCTACAAATTGTACATTTCAAGGAAATATATTTTAATTATAATAATAAGCTTTGTTTAATCAGCTTTATTGTTGATTTATTATATATTCTTTTGGTGACGTTATAATGAAGGAAATCATACCTGGTGAGCTTTTTTGTACAGATTCTTCGCACTACCACTCCAGTTTTCCCACTTCCTGTCTGGAACATATGAAAGGGACAAGAATGCTTTCAATTTAATTCATCATTGGGACAGACTTTAAATAGCTTACAGTGAATTGAGAGGTTAAAATAACATTCTTATTGCACTCTAAAAACTGCCGGGTTAAAAAACAACCCAACCATAACCCAGCCACTGGGTCCCTATTGGACAGAACATGCTCTGGGTTGTTTTGACCCAAGTGCTGGGTTTTACCATTTAACCCAGAATTCTGGGTTGTTCATTTGACCCGACAGGTGGGTAAAACTGACACTCTAGCTGGGTTAAAATTTTAAAGGTCTGGGTTATTTTATTTGACCCAACCAGTGGGTTAAATTGATACTCTAGCTGGGTCAAGTGTTACTTAAGGGCTGGGTTATTTTATTTGACAGTGGGTAAAATTAACTCTTGTACATTCCATTTGATTTAGTAGATACAATACAAATTTTGTTTTCAAAAAAGTCCCAAAATGTACACAACTTCACATTGTTAATATAGTGGAACCTTGGATTATGAGCATAATTCGTTCCGGAAGCAGGCTCGTATTCCAAAACACTCATAAACCAAATCAAAATAATTTCCCATAAGAAATAATGAAAACTCAAATTATTTGTTCCACAGCTCCTAAAAAATAAATACATAAAATAATTAATACAATATATAAAGTAAAAACAAAACAAATTAACCTGCACTTTACCTTTAAAAAAAGTAAAAATAAATTCTGACAGATAAGTGTTTCCATTTATGCGTGCAGGCGCTGTGTGTGTGTGTAATGTGCGTGCACACACACATTAACGGAAAGACTGTTTTATCGGAAAAATTAGCAAGAAACATCGCGAATGACACTCGCGTGAGCGCATACTAAAGGAAACACTCCTGTAAAGTAGAACAAAAAACAAATGAACCTGCACTTTATCTTTGAAAAGAAACGCAATGGAGCAGAGTTTCTGTGTAGAGCAGAGTGTGTGTCTGTATGTGTGTGTGAAGCCAGGGAGGTGGGTGTAAAGGCGGGAGAATGTGTAGTGTGTGTGTTGGTGTCAAATTACACGCGCGCACACACATAGGACTAACCACACGCTGAAACAGAGAGGGAGATGTTGATTATACCAGTAAGAGACGAGCACTAAGACCCAGCAGAGTAGACGATACCCACAATTACGCAGCGCAAGAGAGAGAAAAACCATTGGCTCAGTTGTGATCTTGTGACACTTGGTGTCAAAACAAGAAGCGCATGCGTGATATATTATACTCGACACTCATAAACCAAGACCTGCTCGTTTATCAAGTCAAAATTTATTGAAAACTTTGCTTGTCTTGCGGAACACTCGCAAACCGTGTTACTCGCAATCCGAGGTTCCACTGTAGATTGGCACAAGAAAATGCGAATAACTCAATTTTAGACAGGCTAACTCAAAGACGCCACATTCGATCCAAGCTCCCCTCTAGTTCTGGACCCTCAGCACCACCACAGTCATTTCCCAACTTGTACCCAGTATGCGGGCTGAGCCCGAGGTCATACCCAGACTCTAAGCAGGTAAACAGAAGCCAAGGATCTCACCTGAATCTCAAATCTGTTTCTTGCCTTTCTTGTGGCCAGATGGGTCAATATTGTCTCCAGTGCCCTTTGAAAGCAAGAACTTCTCCAGTGAATTTAGGGTCTCTGGAGGGGTCAGCCATTAACCAATCGCCTAGCTCATGCCCACTTCTGCCTACCATCATTGTCGCACAAGGCAGACCTCATGTGCTCCCTGCACTAATTAACTCACAATCTGATCTCCACCTCCAAGGTTAAGAATCTTCCAAACCAAGCTCTTGATTCTTTGTTAGCCGTTTGGGCGCTCGACGGCACTTCTCTGTCTTCCATTACTCATACTTCATGTATTTTGCCTTCACAGCATTCTCATAGACATTGCAACTAACCACGAACTCCAATTCTCTGCCCAATTCTAGACAGCATTTTGTAAACTCATCGGTGCTACCCCCAGCCTCCTCCGGTTATCACCCTCAGACCAAAGGCCAGACTGAAAGAGCCAATCAGGACCTTGAAGCGGCGATTCATTGTATGACCTCCCAAGACGCACACCCCTGGAGCCAGATGATACTGTGGATCGAATATACACATAATTGACTACCAACATCTTCCACGGGCCTCTCACCGTTCCAGTGTTGTCTCGGCTACCAACCTCCTCTGTTTCCATCCCAACAGGAGGAGATGGTGGTTCCCTCGGCCCAAGCCTTCGTGCATTGTTGTAAAAGGACCTGGCAACGTGCAAGAGCTTGGCTTCGCCATGCAATAACCCTATTAAAGCGCCAAGCAGATCGGCACTGTTCAACTGCCCCAACCTACCGCGTTGGGGAAAGAGTCATACACCCGTAATGTCCCCATTAAAAAATCTGTAATTTCCTCTAGTGTCCTGTATCTGTGCTTTGACCTTGGCTGCTCCTGGATTTCGTTTTTGTTTTTTTTGCACTCTGGATTTTTCTCATTTGGATTCGCCTACGTGCATGACCTCACCTGTTTTGAGGTGCGTCTGGTGCGTTTTGTCTCCCACGCTACTGGATAACTGTTACCCACCCTGTCTGTCTCTTCGACCTTGACTCGTGCTGTTTCCCGCAACCTGTGTGCGCATTTGTGAGCACTTCCCGGGCACATTCTGCCTTAGTCAACGATTCACGCTCTTTTGGAGATTCCCTTTCACGCTCTGCTTCCGAGGTCGTGGAGCCCCCACATCATCGACCCGCCTCCTCTCTCATCGCCAGGGATTCCCCCATTGCCCCCTCACACGTGCAGCCTCTCTCCTCTCTGCTCCTGCCGCGTCTGCATGGTGAAACTCCTTTGTGCCTTTTCTTTAATAAAGCTGTCTACAGTTGGGTTCACTTTCGTTCAGTCTCAGCCCTGACACTGTCAGAAGTGAAGAATCCAAAGAATAAACCGCCTGCTGGGTCAAATTAACACAACCAGGTTTTTTTTTTTTTTTTTTCCAAAAATGATCCTGAATCAGACAGAAACAGAAGACGTATTAAAACTGTCATTTAAAACACCCTAATCGCTTCTTCTGACAACTATTAAATATTATAAGATATGCCAACAGACTTTCCACACACAACTTTAATGAAGATTACTTACTAATTGACCTAAAACTATATTTAAGATTACATTTAGTAAATTTAAGATTTTATTTATGTGTTAACCAAACGCACTTTTCTCATACAGTATAGCCTACTATTGGCACAGAATATAAAAACATGAACCCTTATGCCCTCATATCATATTAACTTACCATAAAATACTGCCAGCTTTAAGCAGCGTGCCCCTTGCTTCAGAAGTGAAGAATCCAGAAAGTTTAATAAAAAAAAATAAATAAATAAATATAGTAATTGTTTAACAAAGGAATTGAAATCATTGTTTAACAAAGTAATTCTTAGGAATGTTGATGTTCTCTGGGACATTTATTATTAGTATTTATGGAAGAAGTATCACTTCATAAGTACAATTACTCTCGACTTTAAGCTTTTTGTGGGTTAGAGAGAGTGTGGGAGATGGTGAGGTGAAAAAAGAGAAAGTGGAGTTGGTGATGTAATTACCCTTGATCGAATCTATAGGTAAAGATAGACACAACATTCGAACAATTACATAACCTGACATCTATGTACACAGCACCACAGAAAGCACATAACTGAGCAACTAAGCACAAAAAGAACATTTATTTACATACTTACCATCCATACTCACCACAGAAATACAGATTACATACTCACCATTCAATTTGTTAGGAACACAACTGATTGCTTGCTCAGCTTTATTATAAGGTGAGCATGCAGGAGAAGCAGAATAGAAAAGCTTAGATATTGTTCACATCAAACATCGGAATGAAGAAAAAATGTGATCTTCACTAGGTCACTATCATCATGTGGCACATGTTGTTGCCAGAAGGGCTGGTTTTAATATTTCTGCTGAAATATTTAAGAAATCTACTGAGAATTTTAAGCATGACACTGAATGGATGGATAGATTGATAGATAGATCAATAAATAGATCTACAGATAGGTAGATAGGTAGATAGATCGATCCCTAGGGATAGATATTTAGATATCCAGCAGCAATAGAGACAATAACACAAAGACGGGTTGTAGATGTGAGTGCACACTGTATCACAAGTAAATCACAAGTAAAAAAAAACTCATAAGATCAAATAAAGAAATTATGTTAATTGCAGTGCAATCTTGATGTGCACTTTACAGTATGTGTCAAAGTAACAACAGTGCAGATAGTATTCGTTGTGTAAATAACTTGGTGAGTTAACCTGAGTCTGAGTGTAATATGTAATGGTACAAAACCATTCAGTGTGGGACAGTTCTCTGTGTGGGAACAGCTTTTTAATTAAAGAGATCAGAGGATAATAGCATTGGAGTTGCCAGGTAGGATATAGTGTACTGTAGTTACACAAATAATCACTCTGTAGCTGTGGTGGGGAAAAAAGCAGCTCAGCATGCACTAAAGCTCAAAACTTGAGGTAGATTGGTTGCAGAAGATCACAATGTCTGGTGTTTTTTTTACTTTTAAAATGTTTTTTAATCCAAAAAGTCCTTATGAGTTATTGTCTGATCATCACTCATTATCAAGGTGTTTTAACCTCCACACAATTTTTTTTCTCCTTTGTTTGTCCACAGCATTCTGTTTAAATGTTGCAGACGGTTGTATGTGTGTGCTGGTGGTGGTGCAGGAAATCAACAATTTCTGAAATAATTAATCCTGCATATCTGGTACAAATGACCATGGCATGGTTAAAGTCACTGAGATCACATTTTCCCCCATTCATCACCCAGTGCCTTAGCAATTGAGCCACTACTGCCCAAAGTGAGTTAAGCTAGTCGGAAGTCAAACCTAGAATCTTCTGATCCAGAAATTGCTGTCAGACATGTCATTCATTACACCACTGGGCCCCTTGCCTGAATAGATAGCTACATAAATGAACAGTCTTACAGGTCTTCCTGTTAAAGTGACTCATGAGTATATATTGACAAACCATATTATTTAACTCCAACTGACAAATTATTTGCCAGAATTGGAAATAGTGAGAACTTATCTGATGTGTAAGAACTTCAGTTATACATAATCTTTATAATGTCGTATAATTTCCCATGTGTCTTTGCTGTAACAGTAAATACTTGGGAGGAAAATGAAAATGTTGAGTTACGACTTTCCAACATATTGTGTGTACTTGTCTGTCTGTCCGTCTGTCTGCCAGTATTGGGTTTCTACAACTGTACTTTCAGCTTTCAACTATTTAATTTTTTATTCCCATCAGCTCAGCAGCATCAATAAAGCCATTAACTCCACTGAGACACCAGTAAAGGAGAAACATGCTCGCAGTATCCTTTGAATTTTTTAATGCAGGCTGTCTCTTATAAAATGTTGTTGTTGCTTTCATTTATTTATTGTCATATGTTGTCATACTTTCATTCATTTTATTGCACACTATATACTGTATAATGTACTTCAGTTCTAAATTTAAGTTCAGTGATATAAATATGACAGTAAAAGCAAAATGAATGAAGAATGAACTAGATGTCTTCACTGTGCTGCAATCTGTTGCCCTTGACTTTGAGTACAGGGATTATCTTGGGAACTCATCGGGAAAAGGGGGCGCATACTTTTTGGTCCTATGCTATTGGACTGCCCTTGTCCAGTAATCCCATTGTTAGCTGGAAGTTTTGTCATGTTTTACATAAAGTTCTCCGTGATGGCCATCAAAATGTAAGTATTCTCTTTTTATTGAAAGTAGAAGAAGCCACATTTGATTTTACTTGCGTTCCTTGAATTGATTTGAATGAACTACTTCTCCACTCAGGTTTCTTCACACACACACAACTATACACAGAAAAATGTGCAGTGAAATGCTTGATACGCCTGATACGACTGTCATCGATCAGAAAATAAAATAAAAGTTCAAGTAAAATCAAATGAAATCCAGACTAAAATAAAATGACACTACAAGAAATAAGTTTTGTAGTGGACTTCTATCTAAAATTTTTCACATGGAGTTTTTTACTTTAGTTTTTTACTTCTTTTGTTTCAGCCTTTTTTGTGGAGTTGTGGGAATATGTTTGCAAAGCCAAACTACAGTCTCGTGTAAACTACTTTGGTTCATGCAGTAGTGCCCAAAATGCTCAAATGCTCGAAAGTATCACTAAACAGCCAAAGAGGAAAACATTCTGGTGGCAGAATTCATTTCCTTGTTTGTGGGGATGAAAAGATATTTAGCACCTGAAAACATTCTCAAAAAAACCCTTTCCATTTGCTGTAGCATTTTTGAGGGCCCACTGTTACTCAGAGGAACTTCGAAGGGCTGCCCTGGGCGTGCAGAACACTAGGAATTACATGACTTATGTTTAAGGGCATGAAACGTATCTGTCTTTGAAACATGCCAGCAGGACAAATTCAACTGTTGACGAAACTTGGACATCGACAAGAATGTGACAAGATCTTTTTGCCAGAAAGTGCAATCAAGAATATATTATAAACATAAACATTAAAAAACATAAAAAAATTTTTTAAAAACTATTTTGGAGTCAGTGTGACGTTATGTAAATTGCCAAACAAAAGAATTGCTTGGGGGGGGGGGGGATCGATTCATAACTGAAAGGATTTAATTTTCCATTAAATATATTCTATGATACTGTTTAATATGCAATAACAAGTTTAAAACTATTATATTCGAATGTGTGTTTGTGTATTTGAGACATGTGAAGCATGTGAAAACAATGTGATTTGCGATTTATATTATTTTAGTTAAATAAATTATAATTTTGTGATTGTAGCCAGGATTTTTTTTTTCAAAAATATGTGATTTTCATGGATACTTAAGTTCTTGTGTACACTGTATATGCTTAAAATATTATTCAGGCTTAGTAATTAGTAAATGAATATGTTCATATTTTTTAACAGACACTACAAGACTGTATGAGACATTATAGCCATATTGCAGAGACTGGAACACTATGGGTAACTTTTATAATGTTGGTAAATTTTTTTTAGCAAGCCACTAAGGAATGGCTCTTAATATTAATAATTGTTTAATGTTGTTTCTAGGCAAGCATCAGAGATAAATATGCATATGGGCAGCTTGTTTCTCTATATACCAAGCTCATCTGCTGTAAATTGACGTTCCATACTACAGTAAGACTCACTTTGCAGATCAAAAGCCTTCAACAGAATAAAACATTATATTAAAAAATGAATAGTTTGACAGCAAAATTGGAAACAGTTTTTGCAGTTTTGAGATTCTTCCTTTGTGCTTCCTCTCTCATCTCAATTGGCTGTTCACAAAGCTTTGTGGTTTGCCTAAAACGTGGAAGTTTAAAGCTTTGTGAATCGCCAGTTGAGAAGGTAGAGGAGGCACAAAGGAAGAATGCCTTGAGAAATTTCACATCCTAGAAAAGTGTCAGAAAAAAAACCAAAATACCAAAATTACCACACACATAGCTTCATGCAGGTTGTTCCATTGTCATGAAACAGTGGAGGTTAATTTGTAGTGTTTTGCAAAATCCTACAAAATTTACACTGATATCACCAAAAACAATTTACGTATTAATTTTCCATATGCATTTTTAACACCCTTGTGGCTCAAAGAAAACAGACACAAAGTATTCTCTATCAATTTGCAACAGTTTTTTTTTTAATTCAGCATTTTTTTATAGACGTTCTTGTGTGCCAGGGAAAAATTATTTGCCAAAATCAGTAAAAGTCTGAAAATTACATGTACTATGTTTTGCTGTCAAATTGTTTAGTTGTTTGCTAAACACATTTACCTAATTTATTCTTTACCTTTGTATACATGTTTGCATTTATAAGATTTTGGTTCAGTATATATTTGCTTTTCATTTATTATTCTGGTAAATGAAAGAAGACTCTATAATAAACAAAATTTAGATTCTTTGATATATGACTACTGTCATTAAAGAAGTAGCAATTTTGTGGTAAATCCTTTGAGACAATTACTGTGTTTTATTTGAAGCAAATGAACACAGTATGTTTAGGTCATTTAGTCTAGTAATATTCATTGTGCAAGAAACCTCTGTTTTGTTTCTTTGTAGCATCCTGAAATCCGAGCCAACCTAGAAGCCACAGATGAAGTGCTTGAGCGCACAGCAGGAACAGACATCAACAATGTGTATGTGATGAACGAATTCTACTATATTGACATCTTATAAAAACTGTATGACTAGGGTGACAGTCCAGTATTTAAAACGATCAGAACTGACAAATTGTTTAAGTGAGTACTGCAGGGTTAATAAATAATGAATATAGAATGACCCGGTATTCAATGTGTCCAACAGTCACCTTTACCCTTTAACAAATAAACATTAAAGAAAAAATATAAAAATTATTATGCATAATTCAGTGGGTACAGAAAAAGAAAAAATGACAAATATTTTGAACACAGATTAAGTAGACAATAGTATTGTGTTATATCCCAAGTGTGCCCAGAACAAGTTCTTAATTTGTGCATAAGACACAAATATGCACCATGATCTCCTTGGTCAGTGAGTTTCTGGCCTTTTTATACAGGACTCTGTCTCCACTTCTGTAGGCATCCTCCTTGGCCTTCATTTTTGTTTCATTATTGTTATATGTACAGAAGGTTTTGGTTGGCACATCTTCACAAAAACAAATGTCAGACTCCAAAAACACTCCAGTTGGTTAAATCAAAACAGTCGTATAGTTCCTGCTTTGCCTCACTGTGTTCCATCTCTTTACTGTTTTGACCACACCCTGAGCAGATTTAAGTTTCTGCCTGTAGGTTGGAATACTATGAACCAAGCAGTGATCAAAGTACCCCATGTTTGGGCTGCAGTATTTATTCAGCACCATGACATCTGTATACCAGCCTTAATTTATATAAAAGCAGATTCCACCACATTTTGTTTTCCCTGATTATGCAATCCACTTGGTGTAAGCCGAAAAATGTTACCTGCTATCTGTGATAGATTTGCCAAGCCAGTTTTCAGTGAAACAGAGCAGCGTTACAAAGTTTGTTCCATTGAGAAGAAGCGTCTCCTTCACTTTGCTGAGCAAGGAGTATAGATTCACCAGGTGAATTGATGGGAATACAGTTATAAAGTCCAGGATTACTAGCTCACTGGCATGCTTTCCCCGTCTGTGTCTCCTCCATGTCCCACAGAGTGTAGCTGTTCCTACAGCTAAGATCTCAAAAAAAAAAAAAAATTTCCAGGTTAGTAAAATTCATAAAAACTGATGAAAAAGTGTCTGGAGTGAACTGCTTGATGTTAAGCAGTTCTTTTCGAGCGTATATAATTTGGTTTGGGTAACCACACACGGACAATAAACAAAAACAAAGACAGTACTAAAGTGTGTTGTGCTGATGTAAAAGTGAATGACTGGGCCAGTAACTATTTAAATGTGTTTAAATACTGAAACACTGCGATGGATTGGCACCGAGTCCAGGGTGTACCCCGCTTCGTGCCCTTAGCCTCCTGGGATAGGCTCCATGCCCCCCGTGACCCTGAATACAGGACAAAGCAGTATAGATGATGAATGAGTACGTGAGTAAATACTGAAACAGGAACTGTTGACATAAATGCTATTGGTTTGGTCAGCTGGACTACCAATAAAGTAAACTCTGGTTCAAAAAACAACTTTGGGATGTTATGGTTTGAGCATTTTAATATGGATTTGAGAGCGTCGGAGTTTGTTAATACTAGAATACACACAATGTTCCTGTAAAAGTTAAAAAAAATCGATTATGAGCAGGGAAAATTTTTCCAGTTATGAACACAGCCCCAAAATGAGGGTGTCTTCAAAGGATATGGTTGACATATGACACCACTGACACCATTTGTTTCCTTTGCTCAGTTTCCAGCTGACTGTTGAGGTGTTTGATTACATGGATACAGAGCTTCGTCTTGCAGAGGCGGGTGAGTGGGCCTGTCCCCTGACAGGAGTGCTTTCAAATCATATCACAATTGTCATACATCTACCTTAAGTTATAAAAACAAACATCTTGATTAAAATTCTTTTCTCCACCATAATATCTTTTAAGTGTAGCTATTTGACTAAATATAATGTTTATCCTGAAAATGTATTAATATTTAAATGTATGTTCAAATGTAATGTATTGCTAGCAAATTAATTTAATACCTATATAATGACATACAATTGTTTATTATCTCTGGAGTATGTCTTGAATAGTTACACAACCATGAAAAGTGTAAATATATTGTTTCCTCTTTTCATTAGTCTCAACAAATTTTTTATATGAAGATACACTGCCTTGCCAAATAAGTCACCTGCTGTATTTAATGAAGCAAATAGTTAAGAGCCTTCTGTTGGATAATTACTGCAGTGTAATATGTTTCACATGGCAAAAAGTTATTAAATGTTAACTGACCCTAGCTTCTCAAATCTTAAACAAACAGGTCAGAAAACATATCCTGTGATCCTGGCAAAGGTCTTCCCGTTTCAGAAAGGTCAAATTATTGGCCGGTGTCAAGAAAAGAAGAATGCTAAAGAGATTGCTGAAACTACTAAAATTGGGTTAAGAACTATAAACCGCATTATTACAACTCATTATTAAAAATCCCAATTAAAAAAACGCATAAGGCTAATTTTGGGGAAATTTGCTAGGGAGCTTCAATTTGCTAGGGAGCAGAAAGAATGGACTGTGGAGCATTGGAAAAACATAATGTGGTTGAAAGAGTCCAGATTGATGGCCGCATTGGGGTGAGAAGAGAGGCAGATGAAATACCTAATCATCATACTCATTAATCATCAAAGAAAACATCATGCCTATAGTAGTTCCTATTGTGCAAGCCAGTGGTGGCAGTATTATGATCTGGGGTTGCTTTAGTTGGTCAGGTATAGATAGGTTCAGCAACATTATTTGTCTAGATAAAAACTACTATTCAGGTCAGCTAAATATACTGAATGACAAGATGGCAGTGGATGTTTTCTTCTTTGATGGTACTGCATATTCCATGATGACTCCAGACCTTAAACTCATTGAGAATCTTTAGGATGGGGTCCAATTCTCATTATCAATACAAAAGCTTGGAGAGACCTTAATGCAACTCTGGACTGAAATAAATGCTGTGATTTTGCATAAGCTTATCACAACCATATCACAGCCATAATTAACGCAAAAGGTAATCCTCAATGAAATATTAGTGTGTGCAAGTTTTTTGGCTGGGCAGTGCATAATCTTTTTCATTTTCCATTTCCCAATCTTTGCAATATATTTGTTCTGTATTTCATATAGAAGGTATACTTACTGTACATGTAACTATATTTGCATAAATTTGTCACACTTAATTCAAAGTATTTAATAAAGTAATATTCGGTGACCATGGAGTAGTGCTGGGCAATTAATAGAAAACAAATCAAAACCAACAATATATTTGATGTAATCTTGCACATGTCAATTATTAATTTTTTAATCGTGTGTGTTTGTTTTAACCTATACCAATCTGACAGCAGTTAATATTGTTGACAGCTGAGTAGGACTTAAAATTAGGGCTGCAACTAACAATGATGATGATTAATTTTTTACTTCTCCTTCTTATTATTATTATTAGTAGTAGTAGTACAAAGTCAGTAGCATTTTACAGGCTAAACGTTTTTTTTATTAGTCTATTAATTAAATGATTATTTCGGTTAGTGTAGTAATAATTTTCTTGTTAATCATTTAATTAACTTGCTGGCAACTAATCTAGTTACTAATAACCATAATTTTGATGTTTAATATTTTAACTTTTCAATTTAGGTATTTTCTCATAAAAATATTTGCTTTACTCGATTTGATTTGGAAGGCGACCTTATGTGACCAGAAAGGCGCCTATATAAATAAAATGCATTATTATTATTATTATTATTATTATTATTATTTACAAATACAAATTTTACCACATAAAAAATGTTTCATGAATGAGTAGGTCAAAGAAAAACTTGCGTATAACTTTGTCTCATTAGACAGCCCACCAAAAAAATCACCCACAAAATAAAATCTGACATTTTGCCATATACATCTATGAACAATATCAACTGCATTCCTCTCAGAAAGACTCTATCTAATCATCTACTTTAACATTTAATCTATGCAGGAAGCAACTCTATATGAGCATAAGCAAACTAATACTTACGCTGCTGTCTCGTCGTTTTGAATTCATAGAGAACTGTGATGTTTGATGATTTTTTTGTGTGTGTGTGTGTGCGGTGGTGCTGTGCTGTAGTGATCCATTTCACTTTGACACAGTGCACTGATCACAATTTTATTAGGAGCTTTCTAAAGAATTTCGACATCATATTCCACCATGCACTAGAAAAAATGTAATTGAAATTTAAAGTAAATGGGCCTCCGAGTGGCGCAGTGGTAAAGTGCCCGCCCAATCAAGGGTGTCTGTGCGCTCACACAAATGGAAGGAGCAGATGTCCTCTCAGTGTGTTACGCTGCCCCCAACAAGGCGTGAGCAAGCAGTTCGAAAAGATGCGGTCAGCTGGAAATGGAAAATGAAATGAATTTCACAGATGGAACAGTGTTGTCTCTGGGTCTTTAAATCGCGAGGGGAATCCCAGACGCCATTTTGTCTCAAAGCTGTTTTCCACTGTGTTGGACTGTGAATTCTGTTTTGTTAAGGAATTTTCTAAATTAGGATTATTCACCATCAGGACAGCTTCACAGGACAGCCAATTTCTATAATTGTGCTCCCAGCCTGATTCATTAAAACAGGCGAGGCTGACTCATTTCTCGCGCACCCCCCCCCCCCCCCACACACACACACACACATACAGTCATACAGTACAATATACCAGACTATAGAAATCTTATACATTACCTTGCACACTGAAAATATTGTATGTAATTGTAAATACTGGTATCTGGTGCACTCCAGTGTCTATTTTTTATACATTAAATGTGAGCTACTTCTTTAATTGTACTGGAAGAAGAACCGCATTCCATTTGTATCAGCGTAACTAAAATGTTCGTAAGTCGGGAACTACCTATATATGGAGTCTTATGTCTTTTATGAATCTATTTTTTGTTGAATGGTTAATGGTGTTGTATTTTTGTGTTTTCTGTTCTTTCATAGTCCTACGACAGCTCAATACCTCCATTGCCATCTCAACATTGACAGCAGTACAGTGTAAACTAGCACCGCTTATTCAGGTCATCCAGGATTGTAGTCACTTGTATCACTACACTGTCAAGCTGCTATTCAAGTTACATGCCTGTGAGTCTTTTGACACCCTTCTTGAGATTTAAATGAAGTTATTCATTTATTGGTTTATTTAAAAAAAACTCTGCTAGATGTTATTCTTTAGATAGTAAAAATGTTACTATACATGTTTTAAACCATAGGTTTACCTGCTGATACACTTCAGGGCCATCGTGAACGCTTCCATGATCAGTTCCACAGGCAAGTAGCAAGGTTGCAGAATGAGACAACCTTACAATGTTATACTGTAAAGTGTAATCATTGAAATAACATTTATATTTATTTTAAAAATATGTAATATTTATCCAGAAAGATTAGGACAGTTACCCTCCTTTATTTTATCTGTTTACCACCACAATGGATTTGAAATGTTATAGTGAAGATTTGATTGAAGAATAGATTTGTGTCTTTAATTTAACTGATTTATCAAAAATATTTGTTTAGAAATTTCAGTGATGTCAATTATAGTGTGAAGTCCAGCCTCAATGAAGATCATTAGTTAGATCATTAGTGCTTAGTTTTCTTTATGAGTTTTCTGTAATACTTTGCCACGCCTAGAATCTGCCAGAATCTTGATTGAATACTGTAAAATCCATTGTGGTGTTGTGCAAAGACAAATTTTTTTTTTTTAAAGAGACACACCCACATATGGTCCTGACTGTATAATAGTTTTGACAAATTATCTTTAAAACATAGTATAAAAATGCAGTTGCATTTACAAGTATTAAGAGGGATTAATCTTTGTGCATTTTTCTATTTTTTAAGACTTTAATTATTTAATTACTAAATTTTGGGACCTTTTTATAATTTAATTGTTGAGGACAGGACCATTATATATAGAGGATCCTGAGGCTGTCTATCTTGGGCTGGCCACAACATTAGAAAGCAAATATTTCTGCCTTGTCAGAATTAAGTAGTAGGAAGTTACTCAAAACCCAGTGCCTAATGACCTTTACACATTCCTATTCCTGGTGTCATCTGGAATTGCTGAAACATATAGTTGCGTTTCTTTGACATAGCAGTGGATATAATACTATGTTCATAAATAATTCTACTCAGAGATAGTGTATTTAGAAAAAAGTGTGGGCCTAGAATAGAGTCAGAAAAATACATTATGGGCCTCTGAGTGGCGCAGTGGTAACGTTCTCTCGCTATTATCCAGAGATCGCTAATCCGATTCCCGGGTGATGCTGTAACCTCTCGCAGCCGGAGGCCTAGAGCGAGCTGATTGTCGGAGCTCTCTCAGAGGGGAGGGATGAGAGGTACTTAGTGCTCCCCCATTAATTACAGCTCTACAGCCAATCAGGGGCTTCTGTGAGCTCACGCAAGTGGAAGGAGCAGATAGCTGTCCTCCGACTGTGTTAGTATGCTGGCATAATGTGGTTCGGAGGAAACAAGTGACAGTCTTCAGCCCTTCCGACTGAGTAGTAGTAGTAGCCTTAAAGGGGGAGGCCCGTAGTGAGGAATTGGATACGACTATATTAGGAAAAATCGGGGAAAGAAAATACACTACCCAACTCAAAAAAGTCACAGTGTAAGTACCATTTTTCTTCTAGTCTAGTTCAGTATACTGCTGACTTGACAGTTGGCTACAAGGTAATCACCATCACCCTCCACACGGAGGATTTGTGGAAAGGTGAATGGAAGGGAAAAGTGTGGAAGGAAAAGGTGTTTGCATTATTTTTGGTGCAGCCCTCATATATACATACATGAGAGTGCAGACATTCAAGGTTTCCAAATGTTATGCTTTTTTTTATTATTCAAATCCTTTTTCACCTCATTCTTCTACCAAAAATACTTCACCATGACAAAGTAAAATCAGAGTGTACTGTATTGTTAATTTATTGAATCATTCAGAATAAGTATTCAGACATGTGAATTGGTACTTAACTCAACATGATAGGAACCTTCTTTAATGCTACAGTATATTCATTATGGAAAGTCTACATTGCACTGAAGGGTTCTATGATGTCTGAGCAAAAATGCAACACAAATATTTAGAACTACCAAAAATGCCTCATGCATTTTAATATTTTTAAATGTATCTGTTTAAAATTTGATAAAATGTAAAAAACCCAAATTCCAGAAAAGTTTAAATTTGAGTAAAATGAATAGAGTAAAATAGTAAAATAAAGTAAAATTGCAAATGAATACTTTTAAATCATATGAATATTTTATTCACAATAGAACATAGAGAACATAAATGTTTATTTTACACTTTTATCCACTAAATGAGCTCATTTCAAATTTGATGGAAGCTACAGGTCTCAAAAAGTTGCCACAGGGCAGCCAAGGGCTAAAAAAACAGGAAATTTTGAAAGTCAACTAATTAAGTTAATTGACATCAGGTCTGTAACATGAATAGCAATAAAAGAGATGTCTTTTATTGAGATGTCTGTAAGAGTACGCACAAAAACAGTGCATAAAAAGTGCATGACCACAAACTCCTAAGCAGCTGGAAACCTATATCTGGCAAGAATGGGACCAAATTCCAAGACCAAAACTCATAATCTCAATGCCCAGACGTCTTCAAACTGTTTTGAAAAAAGCTACACCCAACCATTTCGAGACCTGAAGCAGGCATCAAATTTCAAATGAGCTCTTTTTGTGCAATTGTTAAATTCCTCAATTTAAATATTTATGCTATGTACTATAACACATAACATAAAGGCAGGTCTGCCTCTGTCCACCATTCGTCCTCTGCAGCTAATCCAGAATGCAGCGGCACGTCTTGTTTTCAACCTTCCCAAGTTCTCCCACACCACCACCCTTCTCCGTTCCCTGCACTGGCTTCTGTAACTGCCCGCATCAAATTCAAAACCCTGATGCTCACCTACAAAGCTAAAAATGGCCCAGCACCCGCTTACTGTACCTCTCTGCTCTAATCATACCTCGCACTGCACCACGTTCCCTCCAATCCTCCAGCACTGCTCCACTCGTCCCACCATCACTCAGGGATCGAGGAAGACATTCTTCCAGACTCTTTTCTGTCCTGGCACCTAGGTATTGGAATGAATTTCCTCTAGATGTCCGTACAGCGGCGTCTTGGACAATCTTTAAACGATGACTCAAGACGTATCTGTTTCTTCAATACTTGGACTAATTCCCCTTCCCCACCAAAAAAATAAATAAATAATAAACCTTCCCAACTGGGTTTGACTGATGGTGCTTAGTTAGTAACCTAGTAACACAGTGTAAGTACCTATCCAGTGTTTGTAAAAATATATATATAAAGTAAAAATAAAACAAATTAACCTGCACTTTACCTTTAACAAGAATTGTGGCTGAATTAAGATGATTAATTATGAATTAAGAAGGATGACTTTCACATACACACTAACGGAAACACTGCTCTGTCTGCAAACTTCTTTAACAAGAACCTCTCTAATGCCATTTGCTTTTGCCTCCTTTTGAGGATTTCGCGGAAACGCTCAACAGACAAAACACATGCATACTACTTGTATGTTAAGACCTTGCTGGTTTATCGAGTTAAAATGTATTTTACCATTTTTCTCACCTTGCAAATGATTGCGGACCAAGGACTCGCAATATAAGATTTCACTTTATTGGCTCATGTGTCAATGCCCCAACTTTTCTGGAATTTGGGTTTTATATATGATTTAAACATGCATAAATCATAAATTGGAGTTTTTATGAGAATTAAGAAAGGCTTCTGAGAAAATTACATTTCAGATTCTATTCGGAGAGCTTTTGAAAAGGGAATATTTCATGTTTTTAGGGCCCAAGCACTATCAGCCCTATGTCGTCATAGTGTGTGAAGGGCCCTCTTGTTTTCCTTAGGATTATTTTTATTCAACCTATGACATCAGCCCTATGTCGTCATAGTGTGTGAAGGGCCCTCTTGTTTTCCTTAGGATTATTTTTTTATTCAACGCTTTTGGACTTTTCGGGGGTCTTAACATGCTCAAAAACTCATGAAACTTGGCAGACAGGTTGGAATCTGCTGCCATCAGGATGCCTGAGAGCCTTGTGGCCCGGGGCCCAAAAGGGCCCCCACACAAGATTTAGCCACATAGCTCATACACACTTTCACTTAGGCACACGAAACTCGGTACACATTTAGAGCTCATTGAGCCGAACAACTTTCGTGTTGAAAAAAATGCACCTGATGGATTTTGATATACTCCTCCTAGGGAAATTATACAATTGCTACCAAACTGGGCCAAAGAGATCTAAAGACATTGAGGATGCAAAATTGCAAAAATGCAAAATTTTCGATATCTCAAATGGGTCAGCCGTGATAATGTCTTAAATGTACGCCGAAAAATGATTAATAACTTTCTGTGTGGCATTATATTGAGTGACATTATATTCAGTGACACCTTCTGTGACATCACGTTCAGTGACATCACGTTCAGGATCATCATAGTGTGAGGCTTTTCTTCCAGCACCTGCGGCCTATTGTACACACATACACATCACAAATGTTAACACACACATCACTAATGTTAATACACACAGACTCAAACCATACACACAAACAAGCACAAACACAAGCACATTTACTCGTCACACACAGACTGACACATCTACACGTCACACACCTCTCTCCCTCACTCTCACACACACTAACCCTCACACACATACACGCGCGCGCATGCATGCATACACACAAACACACTCATACATCACACACATGCACACATACATACAACCATATTACAAATGTTTACACTCACGCACACACACACACCACTCACGATGCACACACACACACACCACACACACACCACACACACATACACACACATACACACACCCCTCTCTCACGACGCATACACACACACACACACACACACACACACACACACACACACACACACTAATGCACTCAACAAATATTTAGGGCCCAAACTGACATTAGCCCTGTTTTAACACGCAAACACATCTCACACCCTAACACACATCACTAATGTTAATACACACAGACTCAAACCACACACACAAACAAGCACAAACACAAGCACATTTACTCGTCACACACAGACTGACACATCTACACGTCACACACCTCTCTCCCTCACTCTCACACACTAACCCTTACACACTAATGCGCGCACACACACACACGTATGCATGCATGTTGCATGCGCACACACAAACACACTCATACATCACACACATGCACACATACATGCACCCATATCACAAATGTTTACACTCACACACACACACACACCTCTCACGATGCACACACACACACACCACACACACACATACACACACCCCTCTCTCACGATGTGGCACAGGGTGCTTGGGCTCGTCATCATTGCTTGCAACTATATTTTTTCCATTGTACCTTTATATCCTGAATGGTCTGGAATAGAAATCTAAACTCATACGCATAAAGGGATATTTTTGAATTCATCACACTTAAATGTATTTGAATGGTTATTTGTGCACTTCTTTTCATTGTTTCAGCCTCAAGACTTTTTTTAATAAAGCAAGAGACATGATGTACTTCAAAAGGCTTATCCAGATCCCAAGGCTACCTGATGTAAGATTTTTTTTCTTTGTTTCTGTCTTTTAAATACCATGTATGTCTATGTTGCACAGTCAGTTTAGTTGTTTTGCAACAAGTTAGGTATTTGACAAGGGCCGAAGTGTGTGAAGACTAGCCCATCTCGTTCCACAAAAGAGTCTCAAAATTACTAAAACACAGTAGGCATGTAAGCATCAGCGCTAGACCATGTAACAATGAAAGAAGGTGCCTTGATTTAAGGAATCGTTATTATTGATTACATCATGTTGATGGTCATGTAGATGTATTGCTCACCTTGGGCAGGCTGCAGTATGGAAGGAAGGAAAAATGGTGGAGACATTGTTCCACAGGGACAAAAATGGGTCTTGGCATTGACATGGGTGACATGTGTTTACATACATGTTAAACAATTTAAAGGCAATATTAACAAATAAGGGTATGTACATTTATTGCCTTCTTGGAATGTGATGAAAGCAATAAATGCAGAAATAAATTGTTCTCTCTACTATTCCTCTGATATTTTGCATTCTTAAAATGAAGATGTGATCCTAACTGACAAAGAAAGCTTACTAGGATTAAATGTCAGGAACTGGAAAAAAATAAGTTTAAATCTATTTGGCAAATGTTCAGGCAAACTTCTGTCCATAAGTACATACTCTGTCTGTAATTCATCTAAAACATAAAGCATTTGCTAAGGTGGAGCTAATAAATTTAATATAACCATTTTATCAGTGTAAGGGAAGATATATGTGGGTGTGCTTGAGGCGTTAATTTTCCCGTATCTTTTGAAAAAAACTTCATTAAAAACCTATGAGAGTTTATTATGAGCAGTATAACACACTGGTTTAAAAAGTCCCATAGTTGTTAGACTTATTTAAGGAATATGTTGTCCGGTGAGATTCAGGGACATATAGAAGCTGTTCTTGAAGCATGAGGTGGACCAACATAATACTAATACACTTTATTTTTTCCATTTAATTAATTACTTGTGTTTTTGTATTGATCTTTATTCATAATTTGTCTACAGTCCCCTCCAAACTTTCTTCGGGCCTCTGCCCTTGCAGAGCATGTAAAGCCCATGGTTATTATCCCAGATCAGGAGGAGCCTGATGAAGATGATGACCCTGAACCACTAATAGATGTCAGTGAAGCTTCTGCAGTTAGCATGGCTTCCCAACCACAGGTAAGGTTTTTAGCCCAAAATCTGCAAAGATTTTGTAACAATACAGTATGTATGTAAGTTTAAATATATATGTAAATATTCACTGATAGTGAAGCAGTCTGTAAATGTCTAAAACCTTACCTTTTAATGGAAATCTTCCTTTAAAACATGCACATGCCATTAAAGCTTTTAAAATAAAATTTCATACAGATGGATATACCAGTTAATTACTTAATTGTTTTTCTGTCATTTGGCAGTGTTGCTAAAATAGTGTTGATAAAATATTAAATGATGAAAAAATAGAAAAAACAGTTCAAACTGGTTGTTTTTTGGATATGTTTTTGCCTATATCAATAAGATGTGAAATGGCTTCAAGAAAAGCTGTATTTAGTTTTTTTTTTTTTTTTTCATTTTTAAAAATAGTCACAATACTTACAATACTCCTCATGTGCAATTACAAATGGCTACTACAATTACAAATTTCCTACAAAACGCTCAGAATTTCCTACCTGTAGTAAAATTTTTATCTATTTGTCTACATTTCTTTATGAACATTTTCTACCAAGAGTTTCACTGTCACAGTATTATCAGAGGAAGTCACTCTTAAGGTTATCATGATCCATATAGTGTTTGCATTTTCAGACTTTCTGAGAGTGAAGGTTGTTATGTCTATCGGGTTAAACAATTTCATGAGTTATATTTGGACCAAAAAAGCTATTGTTTACATTCGGCCCTTGACTGGCAGGCCACCTGCAGCAGGTAAATTGAGTCAAATTCAGTTAATTTCTTGTAAATGGTTTGTTCATGTTTAAATTGTAACTTATTTTGTAAAATTGCATTGTTGATAATGGCACCAGTGTCAGTGGCCTCTTCTGTCACTGCAGACAGAATCTGCTTTGTGTGGTAATAACATGAAAAGGGATTGCAAACGTGGTGTCTCTGTTCACACTTTCTTTTTATGTCCTTATACAGAAAATGCATAAGAGGTTTTCTACACCTCAGGACACTCTCCTTCCAAGCTACCAAATTAACTTTGATATGTTTACATTCTAGTTTTTAAGAGGTGTGTTTTAAGGTATATGTATTATCTTTGTGCCAGGGTGCTTTTTTTTTTCTTATAACAGAATGCTTACCAGTCATCTGATCAAGTTCTGTAGGATCAGAAAGTGCATAACATCCAGACATTTCTGCATGCTCCCCAAACCTTTTCAACAATTTTATGTGCTGAATTTTAAATAGCTTTTTGTTTTTTTGGACAGGTTGACATATTTGATCAGACCTTTGGGCCCCCAAATAATGGTTTTGATGACAGGTACTGAAATATTAAATTTTTTCACTTGTTTAGAATAAAGATTTTGAATGCTTGAGTTCTTGTTTTGATGGTAAATCTGTTCTGCTTTATAGGGACCTCCAGATTGAGAACTTGAAACATGAAATTGAAATACTTCGAGCTGAAGTTGAGAAGATCAAAGCTGAGGTAAAAAAAAAAAAAAAAAAAAAGAAGAAAGAAAGAAACCTAAGTTGGCTCACATTTGTAGCAGTTGAACAAACAGTTAAAAGATAGAAAAACAGATTTTGAATAGACTTTTTTGAAATGGTGAAAAAGAAAAATGTTTACCAACTAAAAATGTTGGTATATAAAAAATGTTGGTTATGTCTCATTTCATCAATGATTCTGACTATGCTAGACAAAATTCAGCAAAATCTTTAAGTGAACTTCAGTTGTATGTAATTACAAAAATGTATAAATTTTTTAAATCCTTCTTATTTTTTTATTTTGTCTGAACATATAAAATGATTAGGTAGCACTTCTTTCATAACATTTAAATTTACCAACACCTAATCAGTTGTCTAGATAAACCTATTTAAACAAATAAACATTTAAAAAACTAAAATGATAAGGTAAAGCTTTTTGGACACCATAGTGACTAGACTGCTACAGTTATCATAAATTACATTGTTATATAAGGATAAAGAAAGGGAGCTGGGAGCAGAACCAGCCATGCAAGCCCTATCCATGATGCTACTTCCACCATGGATAACTAATGAGCTTGAATGTTTTGCATCATATGATATATAAGATATCATATATGCTTTTTTACCTTTGCCCTTTCTATGACTTTGGTAGAGGTTAATCTTCATTGTATTGTGTAGCCTACACCTTGTAGCATATCATATTTCTTTGTGAATTTCAATCTGGCCTTTCAGTTCTTACTGCTAATAAGTGTTTATCATCTTGTGGTATGGTCACTATAATTCTTATTTCACTGTCTTCTCTGAATAGTGGATTGTGATACCGTTACCTCTGCCCTTTGAAGGTCTTGTCTGGGCCAGCAGGAAACCACCTGCTGAGTCCTGAAAAAATTTTATGCCACAGAAAACTTTTTTCCCCCTAATTAAATTTCAGCATGAAACTCATATATTCTAAATTCGTTACACACAAAATGAAATATTACGAGACTTTTTTTTAATGATTGTGGCTTTCAGCTAATGAAATTTAAAAATTGTACTCTGAAATTCTATTGAATTAAATTTGTATGGAAAACTGCTTCTTCTTATACTGCTGTTCAAAACACACAGATTCACCTACCCTGTCCTTCTACTCCCCCTCATTCTGTCTGTCACTCTGGCCCAACACCAAACACCCAAAATCTTTGCCTCCATTTGCAAACTTTTAAGCTTTATCTTGTATAGATTTTCCTCACCACCTTTTCCACCACCAAAAATGCTTCATCACAATGCTTCATCACTCCACTTATGGGGCCACCTATGGGCTCTTTGAGATTCTGGTGATCAGTATAGGAGATAAACCAGTGGGCTGCTGTCCCTGCATATCCAAGGTGAAAGCTCCTGGAATCACAAATATGCCCCCAGTCAGGTGCACTACACAAGCTTTTACAACATCTCTTATTATGAGAAAGGTAAGAATAAAGTAAACAGTCTGTTTCTTAATTTTTTCATGTCCTCTTGAAGTCCTGCTTGTAATCACAATTGACTTTTGCTGGTAGCTTCCATGTGTCAACATAAAAACTATAAATTTGACTCGACTTATTGGATTGACCAACAGTCCAAAGAGCTCATTGCAGAACTGAAAAAGCGGAGGGTTGAGTGAATGTCTCTTGGAGGCAAGTTTTTGGAAAGTGTAGCCACCTTGCCAAGGTTTGAAAAAAGACCAAAACTGTCACCCTCAGTGGAGAGGAAATTGGTTCTGATAATCACGAACCAGGAACAATCAAGGCACAGCTCTGCAATGAAATGGAGACCGCTGAAACACCAATGTCGCTGTATACATTTAAGAGAATTTGACATTGCTGTGGACTGAAAGGGTGTCTTGCAAGAAAGAAGCTAGCTTGCTCAAAAAGAGGCAAAAAAAAAAGGCAGTTAAAGTTATGCACCCATCTTGCCTAGTGCCTGCCATGCAACCCTGTATGGCACTGTTATGATCTGGGGTCGCTTCAGTTGGTCAAGCCTACGTCCAGCAATGCTATATGCCCTAATAGCACAAGCATATTCCAAGACAATGATGCCAGGATTCATCAGGCTCAAATTGTGTTTCAGGACGCACAAGACATCATTTTCACAGTCCAGACCTATCCCATCATCAATACTTCTTTGATGTATTTTGAGGGAATTAATTTTTATAAAAAAATTTTACATTCTAGAACAATACTGGAGATTTCAAAACGGCGAAATCATACACATGGAACTAGGTGCAGGTTCTCCCCTACTTATGAATGAGTTCAGTCCCAGGAGCACGTTCATAAGTCGGATTTGTTCGTAAGTCAGATAAAGTGAGTCTTATCTGCCTTTGACACGAATATACTATATAAAGCATACCAATCCACTTGACTAAATCTGTCCCCTTTCCCAACACTACTATCATGTCATCAAAAACCTTAACCGCGCCTAAGAAAATAAATCTCACAGTGAAATAAATCTCACAGTCTCTGCACCTTTAAATCACAAGAGGAATTCCAGACACCATTTTGCCTGATAGTAAACTTGCCCATAAGAAATGATGGAAACTCCAATGATTTGTTTCACAACCCAAAAATATTTATATGAAAATTATTAATAGAAAATATAAATAACCTGCACTTTACCTTTGAAAATAATCGTCTCCAACAGGAGGAGGAGGATGGGGTTATTGTGTAGGATGACTTTCACACACACACAAACACACAGACACGCACACGCATACACATGGATGTTGACTTTATCTAGACTGCAAACAAAGTTTGTGAGGGGAATTACAATACAAACACATACAATGGACTTTAAACATTTATACATTCACTTACACACTGAAAATATTGTATATACAGCGGAACCTTGGATTACGAGCATAATTCGTTCCGGAAGTGGGCGCATGTTCCAAAACACTCGTAAACCAAATCATCATTTCCCATAAGAAATAATAAAAACTCAAATTATTCGTTCCACAGCCCCAAAAAATAAATACATAAAAATAATTAATACAATCCATAAAATGAAAATAAAACAAATGAATCTGCACTTTACCTTTAAAAAAAGTACAAATAAACCTCGACAGATAAGTGTTTTCGTTGGTGCGCGCAGGCGCCGTGTGTGTGTGTGTGGAATTAGCCCCTTCCCTCGCCTCATTTTACACAGTAACACTCCTCCTCCCTCTCCCCACCTCGCTTTTTAAGTTTCACAACAAACACACAGACACACAACGGAAAGACCGTTTTAACAGGAAAAAAAGAAATCTCTCTGAGACTGGCATTAGCGCATATTAACGGAATCACTTTTTAAGTTTCACAACAAACACAAACACAGCGGAAACACCGTTTTAACGGGGAAAAAAAAGCTCTCTGACACTGGCGTGAGCATCCTAAGGGAATCACTACTGTAAAGTAAAAAAAAAAAAAAAAAAATGTGTGTGTGTGTTGGTGTGTGTGCCTGTGTCAAATTACGTGCGCACACGCATAAGAGACGCTAAAAGAGAGAGGGAGATGTTGATTATACAAGTAAGAGATGAGCAGAGTTTCTGTGTGTTTGCGAAGCAGTGGAGGGGGGGTGAAAAGGTGAGAGAGTGTGTGTCGGTGTCAAATTACGCGCACACACACACATAGGAGACATTGAAAGAGAGAGGGAGATGTTGATTATGCAAGTAAGAGACGAGCACTAAGACCTAGCAGGGGAGATTTCGCAATTCCGCAGCGCAAGAGTGACGCTCTGTGTCAAAATAAGAGTCGCATGCGTGATACATGATACTCGGCGCTCGTAAACTAATACTTGCTCGGTTTCCAATTAAAAATTTATTAAAAATCTTTGCTCGGTTTGCGGAACACTCGTAAAAACCATGTTACTCGCAATCCAAGGTTCCACTGTAATTGTAAATATTAATATCTGTTGCACTGCAGTGTCTATTTTTGTACATTGCATGTGAGATTGTAAGTGTATGGACTACCTATAATTAAGTAACAACAATTAGTTTATTGCATATTTTGTAAATGCACGTCCTTGTTCATGACTTAAATTGGAAACCATGCATTTAGGAACTGTGTTTACCCTTTCTACATCTAACAGAGACATGGCAGCTAGAAACAAAACTCTCAAATTTGGAGTCACCAGACCAGACAGTTCCACTGATCCAATATCCATTCCCTAACTGAGTTTTTTGGCATAATACAGTATGGATTTGTACATTAGTTGTAGTAGCACTAATAGGTTTATTGACTTTGTACCCAAGCTTGCTCTGCCCAAAAAAACTAATGGCCTAAATCACAAATCACAAATTAACTCTTGACAAGGCATACCTAAGAACTAAAAACAAGTCCAGGTGACTACCTCATGAAGCTCATGAAAGAATGTCAAGGGAGTGCCAAGTTGTCTTCAGTGCTAAATGTAGTTACTTTGGGCGATCTAAAATATAAAAAATGTTTTGGGTTTTACTTTTTTTTTATTTATTTACTACATAATTGTAACGGGTTCAACCCTTGTGCACGGGTGACACCACAGACACATGGACACGAGGCGAGGTGTTACAGAAAAAAAGTGTAATTTTATTGACAGAAAATGGGGAAGGAAAGGGGTAAAAGGAGGAAAGAAGGAAAAGAGTGAATGTGTGCACTTACAGGTCCGTTGGTAGCGGGCAGAGTGGCATACTGGAGCACGCGGAAGAAGCACTCCTGTGTGCTCCCATGACAACGGCCCCTCCCGTTGGCAGTGCCTAGCTGGCACGGCTAGCGAAAGGCGGTGGCGGGCAGAGTGGCAGACTGGAGCACGTGGATGCTAAGACGGGCTCTGCGCTTGAGTGAAGGTGCCGCGGGAGCTTGAGCAGTTTTTTCCCACGCTGTCCTCATCAAGGAGATCAAAGGGGCGGCAATCAGATCTCGACTTTAAAATCTTTGAGGCACATAACATTGCCTGGCTCAAGTGCTACTCTCTAATAACTCCACTGCACAACTCCTTGCTTTATTTCCGGACCCTGGACTAAAATCCGCTCTTCGCTTTCATAATGTGGAGAAAGCCCGAGGTTAATCATCGCCATCCAGCCCAACCTGGCAGCCCCGCCCCTATATGTATATTTATGTATAATATATATTTCTATTTCTACTTCTCATGTGTGTCCCCAATGTAGGCTCAACGATATATCACTCAACTGAAATCTCAGATCAACAGTCTAGAGGCAGAGCTGGAGGAGCAGAGAGTGCAAAAACAGCGTGCCCTTGTAGAGAATGAGCAACTACGTATGCAACTGGAGGCCACTCAAACATGTGGTGCCGAATATGAAACAATGAAAGCTACTTTTTTGGAAGCTGACAGTGAGTGTGCATAGTCTGATACAATGTCTTGTAAAACCCTGCATAATCACAATGTGCATGTTTTCAATAAAACACATGCTTGAACCAAAAATAATGCTGACCTAATTTCTTTACAGAGAAAGCTCAAGCTACAGAGCTCCGTTATAACAAGCTAAAGGAGAAACATGCTGAGTTGGTAGCTAACCATGCAGAGCTACTCAGGAAGGTATGTGTACATGCATAAGGGCAATGTTGTATGCTTTGTGTGTGTGTGTGTGTGTGTGTGTGTGTGTGTGTGTGTGTGTGTGTGTGTTTAAGAATTACAAAAAAGCAAGCCAAAAGGTATACATGCCTAAAATTTGCAGAGTGCAGATACAGTGAAGATGTTATCAGCCACTCAGCTGACCCAGGAGGAGGTGGCAAGAACTAAACAACAGTTATCTTTTGAAGTGGAGAGGATCAAGCAGGAGTCTGACATGAAGGTCTCACGCAGTGATGCGCACACATACATCATTTCATGAATTAGTTTTAATGTCTTAGCAAACTTATTTGGTATTGTTTGATTAAAATCAACACTACCTTCTAGAACTGACTGCTATAGTGAAATCATGATCATGTTATTAATTTTTCAGCTGGAGGAGCAAAAGTTTGAAATGGATAAATTGAGACGAGAATTAGAAGAAAAGATTGGAGAAATACAACAAATAAAAGGGATATTACAGACTTGTGAAAAGGTATTCATGATTAAAATAAATACCTTTAAGTGATGTTATGAATGAGTGTTTAGATGTATGTTTTAACACCCCCTGTAGAGCAGTGAACAGCTGAACAACTCCATAACGTCTATGCAAGCAGAAAAGGAGTGTTTGATGCGGTGTGTTAGTGAGAAGGAGGCTGAGCTATCCTCTTTGAAGCAGGCAGCCCAGCTGAAGGAGTCATCTGTCCTGCAAGAGAGGGAGAGAAGAAGCAAGGAACTGGGAGAACTCCAAGAAAAACTGAAAGAGAAGGTGGGCTGGGTTTAGAGCTGTTTTAGGGTTATTTTTTCCTAACTGGGGAATAACTCCAATTAAAGGCATACTACTAGGCAGAGGTATTGACATTTGGGGATAAGGATTTCCCACTTTGTGGTGGAATCAGTGGTGCAAGTAATGCAAACGGTGCTCATATTCTGTGTCCTTGACAAAGCACTGCACTGTCAGTCATGATTATTTAATGTAGGCATGTGAAACAGGTAGTATTAGGACTGCAAAATGGGCACTGAATCCAATTATAGAGCTCTACACACACATACACACACTCACACACTCATTCACATACTACGGCCAATTTGGAAATGCCACTTAACCTAACCCACATGTCTTTGGACTGTGGGAGGAAACAGGAGTACCCGGAGGAATGAGGCATGGGAAAATAAACTATGTTTGAAGTTATATTATTAACATTATAAACCTTATATAAACTTTAAATTAACCTAATTATATGTTTTCACACAAAATAGCTTACATTCTAAAAGTGTATTTTCAATGTAATATAATACACACAATCAATGTGTGATGCAAGTTCTGCTTGCATAATGTAAGCTATCTTTTTACCTATATGAAAAATTTATTGGTTTGGTCATTGGAAAATAGAGAGGAACTATGAACAGAAAATAAGGCTATATTATGCAGTAAACGGCACATTGAAATGTCTGGCCAGCATACTTAATGATTATTATTATTATTATTATGTAGAAGTCATGTACATAAAAGTGCATGTGTGTGTTCCTGTAGATACACTGACTGGTCAAAAAAAGTCAGACACACTTCAAACTACTTCACCTTGCATTTAAGTGATCTCTGATCATGTCATTTTTTTTTTTTTCTGACTACGGGTTTTTTATTTATTTATTTTTTTTTTTACAAAATCGAAACCATTATCCTGTAGACGGATTTTATGAGGGATAAAAAAAAATCCCTGTTTTTTTTTTTTTTTTTTTTTTTTTTTTTTTTACAAAATGTGAGCACAATAACTTATAATGTTATAGCAAGAACAAGTTTTTATTTAAAAGAAAATAATGTTTTTACTTTTACTTTGTAGAACTTTTACTTTTTAACTTCGGCAATAATTACCGCTTTTGGTAAGTTTCTGGATAGGTTTCTGCAAGTTTTATACCCCTGGATACAGGATACAATTTATTTTCTGGCAGATGCTCTGAAGCTCAATCAGATTTGATCTTGGTCTTTCCCTTCTATGGAGTTCAGGGCTAGGTTTTGGCTTGGCCATTGAATTGACATTCAGACATGTCTCCCAAAGCCACTGCAGATTAGTTTTGGCTGTATACTTTGGCTTTTACACCTTAGAGACCTTAAACGCACACAGCTGTGTGGACTTCTAAATCATGTACAGAATGTAAAGCATGTCTTTGGTCAAGCGAGAATAGTTGCTGTTCAACAAATTTGCCAGTCCAGTCAATTTTAGAGGTCTTTGAAAGTAAAAAACAGGATTTATTTTGATAGCAATGTTAGCAGCTATGTCTGGACAGACTGTTTACCCGCATAAACCTGGGAGGATAAAAACACGGAGAAAAACTCATATGCAAGTTAACTGCTAAAAGCTTGCTATGGATATTTTATTACCTTCCCTAGAATAGCCACCCTTGGTCCTCAGACAAACCGAAATAAAAGGTGACAACACAAAGACAGACTCTGCATGATCCTACAAGATACATGGTTATTAACGTGGTCTCTGTGGTGAACAGGAACCTAATCAAGCACAATTTTATGAAGAGAGCATGAATCAGAGAGTGATAATGTTAATACAGTGTACACCTATAGATAATTTCACTAATTACATGGATTTTTTTCCATTGGTGGACCTTGCTCGTAGCCACCATCCTACAAAACCTACAATCAAGAGCTCCACTAAATGCTCATGGAGCAGTAGGAATGGTTTCAGACCCAGCTTGCAGTAGCAGAAAAAAGATTGTCTGAAGTCAGAAGTCAACAGCTGTCCAGGTGTGCCCCAGTATGAGGTGGAATTGTTCCAACTTTATGCTATCCAAGAGGTTTCTGCTTTGATGATCACCAGGGCCTCTTTATCCTGTTTGATTGTGCTGCTGCAGTGTGGTGCTATCCTAAGTTGCAGTCTGCCGCCCACCTCCTGCCACTTGTCAGGGGGGCACAGTTAGCTGCTTCGTACCTTCAACTGAAAAGGGAGATCCTGCAGCATTCCAGTACAACACCAAATACCACTTCCGAGCATTGAAATACAAAGAGGCTTTGGGATGCCTGCCACTTATTGTTACTGTTAATAAAATGTAATGAGGAGGAATTCATTGACTTGGGAAGGCTGGAGCACTTTCTTGCCTCGCTGCTGCATGAGATGACTAAGGGGGTAACCAGGATGGCTGAGTTACATTTTGACATGCTCAATCAAGCTGCACCATAGCGCATACTATTAAGTATTCAAGAAATGAAACATGAATCTGTGTATGTTCTATGTGTGTCAATAAACTCTGAAAAGTGTGTCAAAATAAAAGTGATGATGATAACTCTGCTTGCTCCTAGGTCTTGTTAAAGTATAAACTGTACTCATACATTTGCATATATACAATTCTATGCAATAAACAAAAAGAAGCAAAACAAAACATCCCCAATATACACACTAGAAAAATCTGTCAACTTTATATGGATGATGGATGTCACTAGGTGTCATTAGGTGGTTTGTGCCTTTATATCTTAAAATTATATCTTAGGTGGGGAAAAAATCTTCAATCTAGTGAAATATACAGCATATATGTTTTTTTATCTGCATTTGCTTAACAGTAAAAAAAATTCTCTGAATTATTTTTTTGCCTTTCAGTTATTATTATAATACAATTTTCACAATTCAGTTGTCACTAAAATTTTGACTAAAGAATGTTTTATACATTATGAAGAAATATTGATCATAAGAATTAATGTGATCCATGTTTGTGTTTGTGTAGCTTGGCCGTGAGGAGCTGTTGCAGCAGAAGATGTTGGATGAGCAGTTTGCCTTGTTGCAGGGTACAGTAACTGAGGCAGAAATCATCATTAAGGATGCTGTGGCCAAAGTGGATGATCCTTTGCATATACGCTGCACCAGCTCCCCAGGTACTAGAGATTTGCTACCTCCTTATACTGAACCTATACTATATACACTTGAAACTCAGTAAAAAAAATTTAACATACTGTAGCAAAAAGACATTGATTAAATAAATCAATAAAATCTTATGTCTTTCTTTTACTCTTTAGATTACCTTGTAAATCGTGCAGAAGCCGCACTGGGCTCAGTTAATAACTTGCAGGTTGGCCACTCCAACTATTTGAAGAATATGGAAGGTACTTTGTGTTGTTATTACCTTATAAACCTTCCTATGGTTTCACCTATGACATTTGTGTATATTATTTCTACATATTTTCAGTGATAAATATTATACATTAATCATATTCTAGTGATTTATCCTAGTTCTTTAATTACTATTTTTTGTAAATAATTATACTTTTTGTTTTTCTGATCAGATGCTGGGCCTCTGCTGAGGGCCCTGACTCAGTTCTCTCATCTTACTGCTGATACCATTGTCAATGGGAGTGCAACAGCACACATGGCACCTACAGATCTTGCCGATCGTAAGACTGAAATAGATTAACCCACTGTTCAATCGTGTTTAAACACATAACTATTACAGTTATACTTTTATACTTATATTTTTTTTTTGGGGGGGGGGCATTGGGGGGCAAGGCAGAGTTAATTTCTGTATTTATATTGTCCTCTATGAAAATTTGCTGGCTTTTCCATGTGTACTGTGTCATGTAAGTCAATTGGTGGATTTAAATGTTTCGTGGATTTAACTGGCAAGTTGTTGTGTATGGTGTGTGCAGGATTGATGGACAACTGTAGAGCGTGTGCCACCCAAAGCTTAAGCTTTCTACAGGACCTAAAGTCCAAAGTTTCCATAAAGGGATCTGATCCAGCATCTGTTCGTATTGTAATTCAGAGGATCCTGCAAATGGCACAGGTGAGGCAAAATATAAATCCCTACAAAAATAAAAACAAGTAAAAAATTTTTTTCCAACATGCTATCTGGCAGGACCTCGAGAGCAAATGATGGTGGTGGTGATGACCTTTGTTTTATTATGTAATGTCAAGTCCACATTTTCCCATTTGACTGTTTCATTGCAAGTGCCAATGCGAACTTCTGTTATACTTATATTTATTTATTTAGTTTATTTGTTTGTTTATGTGTTTGTTCAATATGATTTCAATTAAATTTCAAATTCAGAAAACTTTATGCATCCCCATGTGGCAATTTTTAGGCACGCAGAGTAGTAAAAAAAAAAAAAACATCAGTGCAAATACAAAATAAAATAACATGAATTAAATGTTGGAATGATGATAAATGGAATTAGTCTGTTTAGTTCAGTGCAAAAAGCTTGAATGTACATCTGTAAACGTGAACATCTGTATAAAATATATGTAAATATAAACTGTATGAACTGTTAAAATAGGTACTGCTTAATAGCCAAAACAAAAGCAGATGTAGAAGAAGAAAGTAGAAGGTATATAAGTAAAGTAAAGTATATAAACAGCAGAGTTCAAATCTCTATATAAATGTTTTTTTTTACAGATTGTGAATTTGACAGTCCATGAGTCTATTTGAAGGAGTGTGGGTTGTTGGTAGAAGAGGGTTATAATTTGGGTTATAGTGTGGAGAATGGTGTTTACTGAGTTGATGGGAGTGGAGGGAGGGACAAGGAGAGTTGTGAGTTGAGGAGTTGAACAGCCCTGGGAACAAAGGTTGTGTAATATAGGTTTGAGTAATATAGCTGGGGCATTGTAGCCATCATCCTGAGCAGCTGCCACATCACTAAGGTGTACCTTTTACCATCTTCCACCAGCTGGTGGAAGATGGTAAAAGGTACTCCTTAATGATCTCCAGTGATCTTCCGTGAAATGGTTGTGGTGACTGCTGCAGCCAGTTCCTGCTACTTTTTGAAAGAAAAAAAACTTGCTACTGTTGGCATATGTTTTATATGTTGAAAAATATATGTGGACACCATGGATTATAGTCCATGTTTGATACACATTAAAATAGATAAAATAATAAAAAAAGATACTGTGTGGAATTTCCCACTCAGATGTGTTTTTCACTTCTCTAAGCTAACTATTTTACAGCTGATGCTATCTGCAGACATCAGTTCACTGCAATAAATTTGGATAGACGTTTGGTATTTGCTTGATATTCAGAATTTATTCCCTCGATATAAACCAACCAAATAGGAAAATGACTTGCCAATCCTCTTTCATATTTTACATATGT
Source organism: Clarias macrocephalus (assembly GCA_011419295.1). Taxonomy (NCBI): domain Eukaryota; kingdom Metazoa; phylum Chordata; class Actinopteri; order Siluriformes; family Clariidae; genus Clarias; species Clarias macrocephalus. The sequence continues at coordinate 48,595 of JAAGKR010000245.1, read as the reverse complement.
AATGTTTAAACATATAATCAGTGTATGTTTTAAAAGAGAAAAGTACAAAAAATCTTGTTTTATTAATATGCATGCAATCTGTCAGCATGGCAAAATAAAAGCCAGACAAGTGTCTTAAAAATAAGTCGCTAAATCAGTTATAAGTAGCAAGAATATTTTGTTCTAGTTAACTTTGCTTGGTTTATATTATACAGACATTATTTAAATTGTTATTTTATTTGGGTCATTAATTGGAACACAAAAATATCTACTGACAACAATTATCATCATATAAGTGCTTTTGAAAATATGATTATTAAATAAATATCACTGGCCTCTCCAAATCAGCACTACACTGCAGTACACTCCTAGAACAATATATATTGTCTCTTATTGCAGGCATGAAACATCCCATGTAGTAAAAATCAATGGAACTCACAAATTGACTTATTTTCTATCATAGTCATGCAATAGAGAAGGTGTTGCTTAAATAACAAAGGGCCAAGCCTTTCCAAATCAGTACTTCTCTGTAGTACACTCATGAAAATTACCAGAATTACCAGCAGAAAAAATACAGTTGTTTTGGTAAATAAAAAGCAAAAATTATAATGTGCACACACAAAACCTCTTTCCACCATGCATGAATAATCTTCTGTGAAAATACTGAAGTTTATTAATTAAACTTGTATCATTTAATGTTGCATTTGCATGCATTTAGAATGTAATATATCTACTTCTGTTCCTGTTATATGTATTTCTCTGTTTCTTGCAACTTGTCTTAGGACCTCAGGCCTAAAGGCGTAGATGTCGGAAGGGAGGAGCTGGGAGACATGGTAGATAAGGAAATGGCTGCCACTTCTGCTGCTATAGAGGAAGCTGTAAGGAGAATAGATGTAAGTTTAAAGGACACTTATTTACAAGTTTTGGACATCTTTAGGCAGACACAGTGTTTTCACCAGTATGTTTAATATACTTTCTTCTTGTTTAAGTCAATGACATTGGAGTGGATGGTCCCCTCTGGCAGACACACCTACCCTGATTCCTATTAATGTGTAATAAAAATATGCCACTTCTCATATCAGACATACTGTAAATGAACTCAGAATACAGTGGTACTTAACTTACTCTTACATTTTTTTCCTCCGTTCAGGATGCAAGGTCTTAAGCAAAATTTTTTATTGCAAAATGCATTTTCCAAAAGGAAATAACACATGCAGATAATCCCAAAATATATTACCAATGTTACCTATTTCCAACACTGTACTTATATTTTTGCATATAAAAACAATCAAAACATTTAGAAAATACATGTAAATGTAAAAATAATAAATAGACATTAAACTTCACTTTTAATTTACGATTTCTCTTGGAACCAGCTACTTTAGAAAATTAACCTGCAACAGTAACAAAAACCTCTTTTGTTTTTGCACAAAATGCAAAAATACGTAAACGAACATTGTAGGTGTAAACCAGCGTTCGGCTCGGTTCGGTCACTCATATAAAAAATGCTTCACATTCTTGCAAAATTTCAGTTCTTAAGGCAAAAATTCTGAAAAAGTATGCAAGTGCTAACATACACAAAGCACTGTGTTCTTCCCTGACAGAGAATAATTAACGGTAACATGGCAACATAACGCACTGGGTAGCATGCCCTCATGTTTATTTGTTTAATGTAGATAAACAAAGAATATGGCACAGTAAATGCAATCATTATGTCATTCTCAGAGGTCTTCAAACATATTTTTGATAACCAAACCCTGAATTCTGCTTTTTATTGAATAATGCCATGGATTTGCTGTGATAGCTTATTGGTATTCCTGATTCTGATTTATGACTCTGTTGGGTTTTTTTTTTTTTTTTACCTCTCCTCTAATAAACTTTTTTTTTCAGCAGTTGGCATCTTTCTAATGAGATCATGTGACACTCTGTTTTCTTTCTTCTCACATTCAGCAACCAGAGAACAAAATGTGCTACCCAATATTAACTTTCACAAAAACCCATAAGCAGCCTACAAAGAGATAAAATTGTTTATTGTGATAAACCGGTCGGTAAGCTAATTAGGTGTACCCAATAAACTGTCAAATGTATACAATGATTAGTCGTAACATAAAAATTGCTGACAGGTGAAGTGAATAACATTATCTCTGTACAGTTGTATCATGGGGTGTGATGTATTAGGCAGAACTTAACAAGTCAGTTCTTGAAGTTGAGGTTGGAAGCAGTTAAAATTAAAAAGCAAGAGGATTTGAGTGATTTCTGCACGTGTCAAATCGTGATTACTAGATGATACAGTATGACTGTTTGGTGAAAATGAATCAAGTATGATATTTTGCAAGATATGATTAGAATTCCATTGTTACTGCCATTGATACGCCATGCTACTGGTGTGCTTGCAGGAGATGATGAACCAGGCCAGAAGGGACACTGAAGGAGTCAAGCTGGAAGTGAATGAGAGGTGATGATTATTCAATGTTGCATTCCTTCTAAATTATTTGCCATTATTTATTTTATTTATAATTTATCTTATTTATTATTTATAAAAATGTGATTTTTTTTATATAAGCTCTGCAATTTAAACCATTAAAAAACATCATCTTTAAACCTTCTGAACCTGTTGCTTCATCACCCGCTCCTTAATACACTGTGGTATTATTTACTTTCAGAATTCTGAATAGCTGCACTGACCTAATGAAGGTAAGTTCTTCTTACTCCTGATAGTTTTTTTCCCCTCTCATAATACTTGTGAAAAAAATCATAAAAACAATCATCCATGAAGAAGTAGAAAATTTTAATTTTATCTTATATGTTTGCTCATTAGGCCATCCGTCTCTTGGTGTTGGCATCCACAGATCTGCAGAAAGAGATTGTAGAAAGTGGAAGGGTAAGGTTTAAAAAAAAAAAAAAAGTTACATAACAAAAAACCCTCCCTCATGTGTTGAGTTGGTCAGGTCCTATTAAAGTGGCATATGTATACCTATTAAAGTAGGTATATGTACCACATTCACATTTACTCACTCATGTGCTATACTGTTATATCCTGTATACAGGGTGACGGGAGACTGAAGCATATCCCAGGGGACTTGTGGCACGAGGCGGGGTACACCATGTGCCAATTCATTGCATAGCACACACATACACACACTCATATGCTCATTCACACACTATGGGAACGTATAATTTGGGAACATTCAACAATTTTGAACTTGAAAACATTACAAATAAAGAAAAAACAGTGAATAAAAAGGTGTGTCCAAGCTTTTGACTGGTCTTGGCCATTGGGTGTATGTACCACATACAAAGCATATAACAGGTCTACAGATGGCACATTTTTGTGATATATATTGACACATTACTAAAAACCTGAAACGTTGGGCTACTGATTGAAAGGTCCCAGGTTCAAACCTCAGCTCCACCGAGTTGCCACTGTTCACTGTCGAGCAAAGCCCTTAACCCTCAACTGCTCGGATGTATAATGAGACTAAAATGTAACTCAATCTGGATAAGGACATCTGCCTAATGCCATAAATGAATAATGTGGGAAGGTTCAGTAGAAGGCAGACAGGAGAAGTTCACAGTGATCTGTTGCTGAACATACTGGAAGCATAGATAGACAGACAGCAACTAAATTCAAATTCACAATTACAAACAGTGGTTAAAGGTAAATAAATATATCAGAGACTGAGACAGAATTCCATTCCAATAAATCGTTCAAAAGGTCAGATGTACAGTAAGCATGTATTAAAGGGGAGACAGGGCAGAAACCAGATGTGGAAAGAGTAATAAACTTTTGTACTTAAGTACAAGTACTGTTACTTTAGTGAAATTTTACTGAAATACAAGAAAAGTTACCATTATAAAAATCTACTCAAGGAAAGGTAAAGAGTAGCTCATAAAAAAATTTACTCAGAGTAAAAGTTAAACAGTTTCTTTTTTAACAATGGGGGTTGGATGGAGGATTCAAGTATAAGAAAGAAAGACAAGCCGATATAAATCTCAAACTAGTTGTTTTTAAAGAAACCCCTATGCATAATGAAGCTGTTGTTGTTTTAATATGGTGTGACGCTTTGTGACGGATAGCCTAGGGAAAAAAGAGCTCAGAGCCAAGAATAACTTTCAGCACAAAATCTTTAACGGCCTCTTTCAGCGTCACAAAATTGTAATGCAAAACATAGTAAAAGTAAAGAAATGGGTAAAAGAATAGAGCATTTTGGGGGTGAGCAGCACACCCTGAGCTCCTACTCCATTCTCTCCTTCTCACGCACACACTTCCGCAGCGCACAAACTAGGGGAGGGGCGGCAACTCTTAAATAAGGGCAACATACATACATAATGTGGTATACAACATAGTAGTGTTGAATGAAGGGGTTTGCTTCATAAGAATTTGATGGCATTTCGCTTTCAGCTGGGTCTGCATCACTGGCATCTGTTTTGCCCTAATCGTTTGTTCTCCCCGCCCATCAATCAATCAGTGTAGTGGTTTCCGGGGTGCAATTAAATTCTTTCCCCATTGATTATTTTAATAATTTTTAATTTTTTAGGGGTTCTGAGTGGCATAGTGGTAAAATGCTCACCCTATCATCCGAAGATCGCGAGTTCGGTTCCCAGGTGATGCTAAAACTTCTCGCAGCCAGAGGCATAGAGAGAGCTGATTGGCCGAGCTCTCTCAGCCAATCAGGGGCATCTGTGAGCTCACGCAAGTGGAAGGAACGAATAGCGCTGTCCTCTGAGTGTGTTACTCAGCCCCCAAGGATGCATGAGCGAGCAGTTCGAAAAGATGCGGTCGGCTGCCATCACGTGGTCCAGAGGAAACACGTGATAGTCTTCGGCCCTCCCGACTGAGTGGTAGTAGTAGCGTAATGTGGGAGCCCTTTAGTGACGGGGAGGAATTGGACAAGACTAAAATTAGGGAGAAAATTGGAGAAAAATAAATAATAATAATTTTTCATTTTTATTTGTTTCTTTTTTACCCAGTAGCGAATATGATTTCAAATGTAGCGAAGTACAATACTTCAAACAAAACATACTTAAGTAAAAGTAAAATTACAGATTTTAAAAACTATTTTAAAACGTAGGAGTACACAAAAAAACTGCTCAGTTACAGTAACGCAAGTAAATGTAATTCGTTACTTTCCACCTCTGCCAGAAGGAGTCCAATTTTTCCCAAACAAGAATTTTACTGAGATGAACTGGCAGACAGATTTCTCAGGCTGAGAACAGGTATAAAATGCAGTGTCAGAATTACAGGCAAATTTAAGATACAGTTGGAGAGCTTAAATGGCAATCTGTCCAAGAGTAAACTTTGAGAGCTGGGAGGTGTTGATTAGAGACAGGTGTAGCTGACTGAAATGGCAGCAGATAGAACATACCAATTGGTGAGGGAACAGATGGGTGGTTCAAGAGCGATGTGCTCCTCAGGGTGAAGATGGAAGCATGAAGGGATGCACATATCATACTGTACTTGCCATAATCAAAGCATGTACATTATTTACTTTAACTTCTTATTCAAGGTAATTAAAAAAATATTTTTAAAAAGTAGTTACATAATAATTGCTTTCTGCTGTTCTTAGGGTGCAGCAACAGTGAAGGAGTTTTATGCCAGAAATTCTCGCTGGACTGAGGGTCTCATTTCTGCTGCCAAGGCAGTAGGCTGGGGGGCAACACAAATGGTGTATGTATTCCTACCAAATACATCAGCCAGTACAGAAAGTAATTTTTTTTAACTGTATCAGATTAATTGGATTAAATGACATTTCATGTTACCTTCCTAGTAAGACAATGAAAATGTCAGTGCTTTCTCACTTTTTCCCCTTGTAGTGATTCTGCTGATAAGGTGGTGTTGCACACGGGCAAGTATGAAGAGCTTATTGTCTGTTCTCATGAAATTGCGGCCAGCACAGCACAACTTGTTGCAGCATCCAAGGTTTGATATATATGAATCTATATTAAATTCTAATTTTATTTGTCACATACATACACAGTTATACACAGTATGATATGCAGTGAAAGGCTCACAGTATACGACCACTCGTGACCTTACAATATAAATTATCGCTAAGAAATAAATTAGGGAATGGCTGCAGAGAAAAATAGAACAACAAAATATAAAATATAGGATATAAAAAAATACATATTTTTAAACTTGGCTGTACAAATATACAATAATGGCTGTACAAATATGAAAAATATGGAATATTGTGCAATGTATATGAACAATATGGAGAAATGTACAATGTGCAAAAGTGTGCAAAATGAAATGAATAGAAATGTTCAGAAAGTATACAAAATGAAATGTCCAGAAGTGTTCTAAATGAAATGAAATAGAAATTTCCAGAAATGTCCAGGGTGAGTGCAAATGTACATTAATGTAAAAAATGTATAATGCCCATAAATGGACCATAAATGTTGGCTGTGAGCAATGTCCATAAAGCAAAAAAGGATGTTTTTAGTTCTGTGTGGTGTTCTGATTGAGAGACCGTCTGCGGGAAGAAACTCCTTCTCAGTCTCTCTGTGTCAGGGAATCGCTTTTCTGACTGCAACAGAGAAAACAGGCCATTGTTGGGGTGGCTGAGATCCTGCACGATCTTCCTGGCCTTGGTCCAGCACCGCTTGCTATCTGTCCTGCATGGTGCTGTTCCCGAACCAGGTTGTGATGTTTCCGGTCAAGATGCTCTCTATGGTGCAGGAGTAAAAGCACCTTGGAGGGCAGTCTGAAGTCTCTCAAGCATCTGAGGTGGCCTTTTTCACCACGGTGTTGTTGTGACAGGACATGACAGGTCCTGCGTGATGTCGATACTGAGGTATCTGAAGCTGTCCATTCTCTCCACTGGGCTCTTATAGATAATGGGGGTCTCTCCTGCTTTGCACTGAAGTCCACTATCAAGTCCTTTGTCTTGCTGACATTTAGAAGCAGATTGTTCCTCTGCCACCAGTTCTCCAGATTTCCACCACAACGGTGTCGTCATCAAACAGAGGTGGTGAAGTTGGTAGTGGCCACACAGTTGTAAGTGTACAATATCTACAACTCTCCAGTGCTGAGAGTGAGGGAGGCTGTGACATGTCTGCCCATCCTTACTGTCTGTGGTCTGCCAGTCAGGAAATTGGAGATCCACTGACGAAGAGATGGGTCCCAGGTGCCCTAGCATGGTGGTGAGTGTGGAGGGAATTATAGTATTATAATAAATTATGAACTGTAGTCGAGAAAGAGCATTTTAACATAATTCCCTTTTCTAATGTCCAGGTGAGTGAGTGATGTGTGAAGGAAGTGAGAAATGGCATCATCTGTAGAGCGGTTTGGGCGGTATGCAAACTGTAGTGTATCCAGTGTGTCAAAAGTACTTCATCGCTACTGAAGGTGTTTAGCTTGTCTGCCAGAGACGCGTTCACGTCTGTTACACTGGATGTTGGTGCTTTGTTGTCCATTATTGTCCTTAATCCCTGCCACAGGTTCCTAGAGTCACTGTTGTAGCTGTGACTCTAGTTTCCTTCCGTAGCGCTGCTTCGCCTCCTTCACCACTTTCTGAATGTTGTATGACGAAGCCTTGTATGGTATGATGTCAGTTTTTGTTTGGTATCATCCGCTAGTTTCCCAACGAATCCCACAACAGCTTCTGTAAACACGTTGATGTCATCAGAGCTGCGTTGGAACATGCCCCAGTCTGCGTCATCGAGTGCGTTCTGTAGCGCAGCCACCGATTAGTCCGTATAATGGCGACCTCCCTCTGAACCAGAACTTCCTGTTTAAGCCTTTGTTTATATTTTGGCATGAGGAAGATGGCGGCATGGTCGGATTTCCCAAACAGGGGGCGAGATTGTGCCTTGTATCCGGCCTTTGATTGTGGTGTTGTATGGTCCAGTGTCCTTTCACTCCTGGTGGGGCAGGTGATATGCTGAAAAAGTTTGGCAGCATCCTGGTGTAGTGTCTGGTGCTGTGTGAGAGCCTCATGCAGCTCGTATAATGTCTTCCTGAGGTGGAATATAAACGGTTCTGATTATAACCAATGTAAATTCCATTTGTTGGACAGTAGTTCCAGGTTGGGTGTGCAGGAACGTGTGAGAGGGACAATGCTCGCGCTGTTGCACTAGCTGTTGTACACCATCAAATGCACACTGCCTCCCCTTGACTTCGCCGAGTCCCATGTTCTGTCCATGCAGTGAACCGAGAAGAACTCGGCCGGCTGGATGGCATGGTCTGGCACTGCTGGGTTCAGCCAAGTCTCGGTGAAGCAGAGGAGATTGCAGTCCTGAGAGAGTGCATGTCTCACTGGAACTTTACCCTGGTCCTGAGGTCATCGAGTTTGTTCTCAAGTGACTGGACGTTGGCAAGCAGGATGCTAGGAAGAGGTGTACGGTGTGCATGGGCTCTCAGCCTGTTCCTGACGCCGGCTTGTTTCCCTGGGGGCCACCACTTCCGGTCGAGTCCTTTGTTCTCCCTTAGGATCTCACTCGGCCAGCTTGGATCCGTCGAATTGTGCGTACATTGTATACCAATAGAAATATTGGAAGAGTATCTCTATCATACCTAATGTACTCAATTTTGATGAATTTGCCGGGTTTAAGTTATTGGAAACTAATTTAAAAAACAAAAACAAAGAAAAAGAGGTTGGAGCAGTCGTGACAGCAGCCGACCTCACCGACGCTATCTTGTTTCTATATTCCTATATATCCCAATATATTCCTTTTAATATTCCTATTCGATATCGGACCTCTGAAAAGTATGCATATGTACTCAGTACTTGGTTTGGGCCCCTTTTGCAACAAATACTGCCTCGATGCGACGTGGCATGGAAACTATCAGCCTTCAATAGCGGCCTTCAGCTCTTCTGCATTGTTCTGTCTCATGTCTCTCATTTTTTCCTTGGCAATGCCCCATAGATTCTCTATGGGGTTCAGGTCAGGCGAGTTTGCTGGCCAATCAAGCACAGTAATCCCACGGTCATTGAACCAGGTTTTGGTGCTTTTGGACTTAATGAAGCACAGTGGATCAACACCAGCAGATGACATGGCTCAACACAGACTGTGGAAACTTCACAATGGACTTCATGCATCTTGCAGTGTGTGCCTCTCCATTCTTCCTCCAGACTCTGGGTCCTTGTTTTCCAAATGAGATACCAAAGTTGCTTTCATCAGAAAAGTTGCAGCCCAGTTCTTTCTAATAATGTGCTTTGATACAGCACTTTGGGAACATTCAACTTCTTTTGTAATTACCTTTTGATGCTTTCCCTCCTTATGGAGGATGTCAATGATGGCTTTCTGCACAGCAGTCAGGTCAGCAGTTTTTCCCAGGATTGTGCTTCCTACTGAACCAGACTGAAAGACCATTTAAAGGCCCAGGAACCCTTTCCATGTGTTATGGCTTAATTAGCTGATTAGTGTGGGACATAGTATCTCATATATTAGTTTCACCTTTTAAGTTGCATTACTGAAATAAATGAACTTTTGCACAATATTAAATTTTTTCAAGTTTCACCTGTACGAGCACACTTCCGGAATTAATTATGCTCGTACTCAAAGGTTCCACTGTGCATATACACTGCTCAAAAAATAAAGGGAACTCTAAAATAACACATCCTGGATCTGAATGAATGAAATATTCTTATTAAATACTTTGTTCTTTGCATAGTTGAATGTGCAGACAACAAAATCACACAAAAATTATCAATGGAAATCAAATTTATTAACCCATGGAGGTCTAAATTTGGAGTCACACTCAAAATTGAAATGGCAAAACACAATACAGGCTGCTCCAACTTTAATGTAATGTCCTTAAAACAAGTCAAAATGAGGCTCAGTAGTGTGTGTGGCCTTCCCGTGACTGTATGACCTCCCTACAACGCTTGGGCATGGTCCTGATGAGGTGGAGCATGCCGTGATAAGGTGGCAGATATTCTCCTGAGGGATCTCCTCCCAGACCTGGACTAAAGAATTCGCCATCTCCTCGACAGTCTGTGGTGCAACGTGGCGTTGGTGGATGGAGCGAGACATGATATCCCAGATGTGCTCAATTGGATTCAGGTCTGGGGAACGGGCAGGCCAGTCCATAGCATCAATGCCTTCATCTTGCAGGAACTGCTGACACGATCCAGCTACATGAGGTCTAGCATTGTCTTACATTACCTAATGGCAGTCAAGCTACCTCTGGCGAGCACATGGAGGGCTGTGCGGCCTTTTAAAAAAATGCCACCCCACAACATTACTGACCCACTGCCAAACCGGTCATGCTTGAGGATGTTGCTGGCAGCAGAATGTTCTCCACGGCGTCTCCAGACTCTGTCATGTCTGTCACATGTGCTCAGTGTGAACCTGCTTTCATCTGTGAAGACCACACGGTGCCAGTGGTGATTTTGCCAATCTTGGAGTTCTCTGGCAAATGCCAAACATCCGTGCAGAAGCACAACCCCCACCTGTGGACATCGGGCCCTCATACCACCCTCATGGTGTCTATTTCAGATTGTTTGAGCAGACACAAGCACATTTGTGGCCTGATGGAGGTCATTTTGCAGGACTCTGGCAGTGCTCCTCCTGTTCCTCCTTGCACAAAAGCTGAGGTAGCGGTCCTGCTGCTGGGGTGTTGCCCTCCTACGGAATCCATCACATCTCCTGATAGCGGCTCCATGCTCTGGACACTACGCTGACAGACACAGTAACTCGTCTTGCCACAGTTTGCATTGATGTGCCATCCTGTATGAGCTGCACTACCTGAGCTACTTGTGTGGGTTGTAGACTCCATCTCATGCTACCACTAGAGTGAAAGCACAGCCAGCATTCAAAAGTGACCAAAACATCAGCCAGAAAGCATAGGAACTGAGAAGTGGTCTGTGGTCACCACCTGCAGAACCACTCCTTTATTGGGGGTGTCTTGCTAATTGGCTATAATTTCCACCTGTTGTCTATTTCATTTGTACAACAGCATGTGAAACTGATTGTCAATCAGTGTCGCTTCTTAAGTGAGCAGTTTAATTTCACAAAAGTGTGTTTGAATTGGAGTTACATTGTGTTGTTTACATTGTGTTGCCTTAATTTTTTTACAGCAGTGTATATAATGTAAGAGGTGAATCAAATCTTTAACGATTCAGGTTAATTTGACTAACTCAGTGGTTCTCAAAGTGTGGGGCGCGCCTCACTAGTGGGCAATACAGACATGACAGGTGGGGCGCAATGAACAAAGGAAATTAGTGAAAAATAATAGGAAAGTACAGTACATATTCTATTTCATGCTTTTCTTTATTGGCAATAAACATCATACACTCGAAACAAACCAATCACATACAAAGAAATGGATCATTCAATACAAGTAAATTAAAATAACATCAGTTGGGGGCCGGGAGAAAAAGTGGAACCATAGTGTAACAACTGTTTAACGTCGGCATGTTAATTGCAAAGGAACAATATAAGGAAACCTTCGGTATTATATATGTAATTATCATTCATTCCAATGTGTATGCTGATGTTTCTGTATTTTTGTTTTAAAAAATTATATTTTATCAAGCAGTACTAGTCTGGCATCTTTAGTTTCCAGTGTGGCAACAAAGTTGCTTTTTGTTCCTTCAGGCGTTGAACACAAGGAAAGATCAATAGTGTTACGCTTTTTAAAATAAAATATTATGAAGCATTTCTTGCGCTTGGATTCATGGTGGGAATGGTGGAGGCAGAGCAGAGACCCATATGCGTTTTTCTGTCCTAAACCGCTGGCAGCAGACAACATGAGACCCAACAAATTAGGAACAACACACCCCAGTCACATTAATAAGCCAAGAGAAGAAGCACAAGCAGTGACGAAAGAGCCAGAGAAAGTCTGTTCAGACCTTGGGGTTTTGATGCTGCAGAGTCGGTCTGTCCCATGGGTGATTGGCCCAATCGGATGTGTTTGCGAGGCTTAGCCACATATGGTTCCCCCTTTTGTGCATCCATTAGCCCAATGTTTTGTCTGTCACATGGGGCAATCCTGTATATTCAAATGAGCCCTGTTCATACTATCAACTTTCCATTCACACCAATATTCTTTGAATAAAATAAGCTTGCATTTAATATCAAACATCCCATAACTTAGTATCAGCACATTCATTACTACCTTCATTTACAGAAAAGGGTTTGTTAACCCTTCCTAGGAAAAATACGTCAAACATGTACACAGACATAAAAAATACTAGATATGCATATTTGCCCTACTAGTACACTTTAAATGATTTTCTTTGGAAATGAAAGTATCTCTTTGTTCCTGAGGAAAGGCATGTGTTCTGGAGGTCAGCAAGAGGGACAGTGCTGTGGGTTGGTGGTTAACCCCCTGCCTCCCTACCCCTCCTCCCCTACCCCCTCCCCCACCCCCAAATCAGAGTGAAGCTGTAAAACTGTCTCCTTTGTTTATCGGATCACTAATTTACACTATTGTGGTCGAGGTTAACCCTATCCACCTGGTGCTGACATGGTTTAGGTGTAGCAGACATCCTCTCATGCTTGGGTTAAGTATTCTTTCGGCCTCGCGTCACAGATGCTGCTTTGTGTCACAGATGAGATAAGGTTATTGGGATGGTGCCATTCGGCTTCGTGAGAGGTTCTAGAATGTGATAGATTGATAGCTCACTTAGGAGTAGCCTGTTCATCCCTACAATATACAGAGTTAAACCTTGGCATGCAAGCATAATTCGTTCCGAAAGTGTGCTTGTACAGTTCTGGCCATTAAGAATGCATGCTTTTATTTGCGAAATCACGCAATTCGGCGTGCGCCATGCCGAGAGATCCCTCAAGCAACATTCTGGAATTTAAATAAATGTGTTGTGCTGCACTGAATATCCGCCAGATGGCGCATGAAAGGACTTTATCTAAAAGCCAGACCAAGTTCAACTAAGAATTGTGTATGATTAGTTAGCCTAAGACAATATTGTTTCCAATGCTGAAGCAAAGTGAATTTAATTTGTTTTATAATATATCTTTCATGATGAATGTGTGTATACAGATGTGTGACGAGCGTTTTTCTGAGTGGCGCTATATAACTATAGACCAACGCATCAGACCTTAGTTCATTCTCTCAAGGATTAATGAACCGCAGCTCCTTTAGACCTGCAGATAAAATTAAGTGTAACATTGTACTTAAACGAATTCATAATCACAGTACAAATGTAGAATTAAATTTTATTAGTATCGAATTTAAGCAAAGTAAATGTTAACACAGTGAGCCTTTAGATTATATCATGTGTAATTCGAAAGCCTACGCGTGTACACTGTAAACCCTAATGCTCAAAGTAATTAAACACATTAAGTACTGTTAACCTAAATAATTAAATGAGTAATAATTTTGATTACGTCAGTAACAATAACTTCAGTAAAACTTCCACCAATGCAAAATCTATAGAGCACTCGTGGCGCAGTGGTAAGTTTTTCGCCTGCCATGTGGAAAGCCTGGGTTCGATTCCTGTGCTGGATGGTTTGCAACAATTTTTTTTATTTGCACAAGTTCAATAAAATCAAAAATTGATAGTTCTGTTTACTTAAAATTGGAAAAATCATTAATTAAAAAATGTGATGTAACTGATTACCTCTAATATTTTGAGTTTTGCCAACTTAATCGGGTTTACAGTGTAGGGCTTTGGTTCATCTTAAATTTTGTGTTCTTTGAATTTGTAGTAGATAATACCGAAATAAATTAAACTAAATGTCTATAAAATTAAAACATTGTCAGGACGTGCTACTGCGTAAGCAGATATCGTCATTCAGCCCCGCTTGTGTTTTTGCGGTATTATGAGAATGAAATGCAGTACGCTGTTATAATCATCATAATTTTCTTTAATAAATAATGACCCCCGTTGCGCTGTACCACTGCTGGCAAAACCTTATAAAATACAACCACAGTACTAAAATTATAGTAATACATATAGCCGTTTCTTATTTGCATCAAATTTAAGCAAAGTAAATGTATACTTGTGTCATGGCGTGCGCCTGTGATGGGCGTGCGCCCAAATCAATATCGCTCCTCACTCACTCCGAAGCTCATTAGGTAGGCGGCCTAGGTGCACACTGCAGGTGTGCGAAGAAGCGGGGCCGCCTAACTAGGCACAACTGGTGAGCTATCAGCGCTAATGATCCCGATCTTCTCTCCGCGCTATAAAACGCAGCGGGGAGTGTATCCCGGGGTCTGTTGGGGAAACTGGACTTTAAAAAGCAGCGCGCGGTGGAGTTTATTGAGGAGAGTGGCACGGGGTGATGTGATGCGCCCCAGAGACTTTAAAAAGGGGAATGCCGCCCTTTGATCTCCGCGAGAGGACAGCTTGTGAACAAGCCTTTATAAGACTCCACTTTTATTTGAGTGCACCCACAATGACGAAAAACCCTTATGATTTTTGAAATAATGAAAGTAAACAGGGTACGCTAACTTGAGCACGTCAGAAAATGAACCGAAACTCTGTGTATACTTGCCTCACAGATGTGAAAAATATATACTTATAAAAAGCAAAATGTCTGCTTTTATGTAAATAATAAATTCGTAAATTTTACGTATGTAGTGGTCTGCTTTCTATGTGTTTTGGTGTGTGTGGGGGGGGGGGGGGCGTCACCTGAGAGGTGTCAATAGGTCTTATATATTCATGAAAAGTCGTGGATTATTCAGTGAGTATTCAGTGAGTATTCAGTGACTTTTGTCAGCAGAGGCTCTGCTGACAAAAGTTAGGCACATCAGTCAGTCAGTATGGAAGAGATGGAAAGTTTCCTCATCATAACATTGTACTGTTTTTAATCACTCTATACACAACAAATGAAAATACAAATGGTCTATTCTTTTGTTTATTTTCCTTTTGTATTAAATTTATTTATTTATTTATTTTTAATACCAAAGAAAATTGTGTATAGAGTGATTAAAACAATACAATTCATGTTATGATAAGGAAAATCTCAATGTCTTCCATTGCATGGATTAAAAATGGTAACAATGTCAATTTTAGAATCTGGAATCCAGAAGAAGATGAAATTTAAAAAGAGGCCTGAAGCACTGCAGGTCTTCAGAAGAGCCTCAGATCCAAGAGGGTCTTAAAGTGGGGAGGGGTGCTTTTTAGTTTCTCTGAATGTATAGGTGAGAAGCGCTGATTCACACCTGGGGAGGGGTAAATTATTTGCATTTGAATATTGTCTGACATTGTAAAGCAGACACAGTAACCCTAGAACATGATTATCTTCATCACTACACTGTAAACCCTAATGCTCAATGTAATAAAACACATTGAGTACTGTAAACTTAAATAATTGAATAGTAATAATTTTGAGTATTCAGAACTTATTGGTATTTATGAGTTTGTAGGACTGACACTTTCCAAGTTAGCTGAACAAATTCAACAAACTCAAAAATTGATAGTTCTGTTTACTTAAAATTGGAAACATCATTACTTAAAAATTATGATGTAACTGATTACCTCAAATATTTAGAGTTTTGCCAACTTAATCGGGTTTACAGTGCAACAGACACCGAGCGACACTCCCCGCTGTATTTTATAGCGTGGGGAGAAGCCCGGGATCATTAGCTGCGATAGCTCACCAGCCGTGCCTAATTCCGTGGCCCTGCTCCTTCGCGCACCAGCAGAAGGAGAGGCCGCCTAACTAGTGAGCGAGGAGCGACATTGATTTGGCCGCACTAGCCTGAGAGGCCGCCTAGCTAGTGAGCGAGGAGCGATATTGATTTGGGCGCACGCCGTGACAACTTGTAACACAATAACAATAATATTTTGAACATTTTGCCGTTTGGAGAAACCAGATAACAAAGAATAAACCAATTGTTGCTTCAAAATAACCCAACCAGGTGTTCATTTGTAAATGACTCACTACATTACACTACACTACCCAACAATGTGTTTAAAGTACCCGAAATAACCCAGAAATTTTACCCAGCATAAACAACCCAACAATGTTGGGCAGTGGTGGCTCAGTGTGTTAAGGCTCTGAGTTGCGGATCGGAAGATCGGCGCAACTCAGACCAGCTCCGCCAGGTTGCTCTTGTTGGGCCCTTGAGCAAGGCCCCTAACCCTGTCTGCTCTGGCTGACCCTGCGCTCTGCAAATCAAAAAAATTGTTGTAGACTATCCAGCACAGGAATCGAACCCAGGCTTTATCTAAAAGCCAGACCAAATTCAACTAAGAATTCTGTATAATTAGTTAGCCTAAAACAATATTGTTTCCAATGCTGAAGCAAAGTGAATTTTATTTTGTTTTACAAAATATCTTTTATGATGAATGTGTGTATACTGTATGTGCTTCATATTATTTTCATAATGTTGAAATGAGATGCCCAAAAAGTTATTTAAAATTCATAATAAAAAGTTTATTATATAGTTTTTGTAATGTCTTAATAGGGACAAAGCAATAAAAGACATGGCAATACCTCGGTTTAAATGGTCTTAAAATTAATTTAACTTCCTGATAGTAGGCTATCTGATAGTGTTAGCTAGCCGAATGTCCTGATTTGTGAATATGCCAACATATCTTCGTTAAAATGTAAACATAAGAAGACATGAATGAACACATGTATATATAAGTAAATATTCTTATATGAACACGAAGTGCTTCGGGCTTTTTATAATAATTATCCTGTTTTTTTGCTGTTTGTGTACAGCATTGAATAATTATTTCATCCATTATTTGACTACGGCTGAAAATAATAGTTGGAATGTGATTGTGAATTTATGACTGAATTATGTGCGGAAATCCGCAGCTCGTACTTTCACTACAAAAGGCAGTGGTTTGATCAAAAGGCTAATAAACGCGTGCAATTTTGCGATTTGGAGTTGATACTGTTACGTGGCGCCGTATGGAGAGCCGCATCACGAGATGTTTTTAATGATAAGAGCCCTTACGAAGGGCTTTAGAGGAGGTCAACGAAATAGGAGTATGTGAGAGTGCTTGTGTTTCGCACGGGAAGCCCTTTCCCTTTGGAGATGTCATAGGATTATTAATTAAGAACTTTAACGGAAACAAAAGAAAACTGAAAACAAAATAAACAGAGCTCCGCCGTCTACGTGGGAACGGATGGGCTCTGGAAACTAACTGGAACTTGTATCCTCTCGGGGCTTATGCCATTACCGAGGATTTATTTGAGAGAGGGGGGGTGGGTTGTGTTTTTGCACTATTGCGCACGCTGAACTGTTGTGTGCCGCTCTCTTTTGCTCTCCCTCTCGCCTGTGTTTTAGACAGACAGAGGCTTGTGCTTTGCCGCGTCGTTACAGATACTTTGTGTAATTCACAAATTTACTGAATATATTCAGATTTTTTAAAATAAGGACAACCGTTTCCTTCCTAGACCCTTTGTATGAACTGAAGCTTAGCACGTCTTCTTTTCCTGTTTTAATCTATAATATTTAAGTGAAATATATTTAGCGTATATGACTAAATATTCCTTTTTATGGACAGGTATATTACAAAGTGAAGACCTGTTGTTCAGTTAGTGTTAACTATGCAAATGTCCTGATTCGTGAATATGCCAACATTTCTTCGTTAAAATGTAAAAATGTGTCGACATTGAGCACCATCAGAAGACATGAATTAACAAAAATCAATATATTGTTTGTAAATATTTTTATATGCACAGGAAGTGCTTCGGACTTTTTATTATAATAAGCGTAATGCTTTTTTGTTGTTTGTGTCCAGCATTTCATCCATTATTTGACCATGGCTGGAAATAAAAGCTGAGATGTGGTTGTGAATTTATGACTGAAATAAAGCTGTTCATCGGCGTGCGTGAACACCGATTTGTCCGTAAACTTTCACTTTATAAAAGGCAGCGTTTTGATCAAAAGGCTGATAAACGCGTGTGAGTTATCGATAAAAATGCCAGAAAGTCATTGCATCTCGCAATAATGCAGATCAAGCATAATACACATGTCCATAAATAAAATAGAATATTTAAGCATATACGTGAAATACATTTCTATTATTATTTCACGATATTACAGATTAAAACAAGGAAAGAAGATGTGCTGAGCTTCAGTTTATTGTGCTGGTGAAATACATTTTAGGCAGAGATGTCTGCTCGGTCTTGGTAATTCTTTCTAAACCCCTCAATTCTGCCAATTCCCCCATCAGCGGAACCGGTTTGATAAATTCACACCTATTGTGAATGAAAGGTGAGAAGAGCGATTACAGTAAGGGTCTGCGGGTGTTCACCTCGGAGCGTGCGGTCACGATGTATTTAGCGAAACAAAAACAAAAACATGTTGGATTCAGCATTGGAGACAATATTGTTTTAGGCTAATGAAGTTAAATATACACAAATTAATAATTGCGTTCGCTTTACATTTGAGCACTCATGTGTAAATACCTTTTTCATTGTATATACTACCATATTATATATTTGCGTCTAATACTGGTTTATTTATATTTTACATTACATGCAGTTTGTAATTTACTTGCAATTGTACATTTAAAATGTAACCTACATATCTACAGTATAAGCATATTTAACTATTTCAGCAGTGAATGAGAAATTTGGTCTGGCTTTTAGATAAAGTCCTTATTTGGTATAATTTTATTATTTAATTAATTATCTTATTATAAATACATCTATACCGCTTAATCCTGTATTCAGGGTCACGGGGGGCCTGGAGCCTATCCCAGGAGACTTCGGGCACATGGCAGGGTACATCCTGGACAGGGTGCCAATCCATCGCAGGGCACAGACACACACACATATACACTCACTCATTCACACTACAGGCAATTTGGGAAAGCCACTTAGCCTAACCTACATGTCTTTGGACTGTGGGAGGAAACCGGAGTACCTGGAGGAAACCCACCAAGCACGGGGAGAACATGCAAACTCCATGCACACACAGACGGGAAACGAGCCTGGCCGGGGATCCTAACTATTATTTTCCCAGAAAAATATAAACTAAATTTAAATTAAAAATTTAAAATTAAATCAGACTTCATAGTTGGATTTCATACTTTTCCGTGTTAGACGAGAGCAGAATCAGGAGCAGGGCGCCACACACACACACACACACACACACACACACACACACACACACACACACACACTATCAGAAACACCTAAACAGGTTCATCTCCCACACTTCTAAACCTTTTTTTACATCCATGAAGACGGTTCTGGCTTCGGCTGATGTTGACAACTGTTTCTCTGAGGACTTAGCTGCAGTCGCTTGATAGTTCAGGACTGGAATTTCACTAATTTCACTGCAATAACTAAGTGGACTCCATATTAACATCAATTAACATCAATTAACATCAACTGTTATACTGAACTGCCTGTCACCTAACACACAGTATGAATGCAGATCAGTTCCTGCTTTCTGTTTCACCCAGATGAGGATGGCATCCCTGTTGAGTCCGGTTCCTCTGGGACTTTCTGACCATTTTGATTTATACATTCACATTTCATACAAACTTACACTCACCTAAAGGATTTTCTCACACACTCATTTCTAGTGTTTACAAAGAATGGTGTGAAAAGGGGAAAACATCCAGTATGCGGCAGTCCTGTGGGCGAAAATGCCTTGTTGATGCTAGAGGTCAGAGGAGAATGGGCCAACTGATTCAAGCTGATAGAAGAGCAACTTTGACTGAAATAACCACTCGTTACAACCGAGGTATCCAGCAAAGCATTTGTAAAGCCACAACACGCACAACCTTGAGGCGGATGGGCTACAACAGCAGAAGACCCCACCGGGTACCTCTCATCTCCGCTACAAATAGGAAAAAGAGGCTACAATTTGCACGAGCTCACCAAAATTGGACAGTTGAAGACTGGAAAAATGTTGCCTGGTCTGATGAGTCTCGATTTCTGTTGAGACATTCAAATGGTAGAGTCAGAATTTGGCATAAACAGAATGAGAATATGGATCCATCATGCCTTGTTACCACTGTGCAGGCTGGTGGTGGTGGTGTAATGGTGTGGGGGATCTTTTCTTGGCACACTTTAGGCCCCTTAGTGCCAACTGGGCATCGTTTAAATGCCACAGCCTACCTGAGCATTGTTTCTGACAATGTCCATCCCTTTATGACCACCATGTACCCATCCTCTGATGGCTACTTCCAGCAGGATAATGCACCATGTCACAAAGCTCGAATCATTTAAAATTGGTTTCTTGACCATGACAATGAGTTCACTGTACTAAAATGGCCCCCAGAGTCACCAGATCCCAACCCAATAGAGCATCTTTGGGATGTGGTGGAACAGGAGCTTCGTGCCCTGGATGTGCATCCCACAAATCTTCATCAACTGCAAGATGCTGTTCTATCAATATGGGCCAACGTTTCTAAAGAATGCTTTCAGCACCTTGTTGAATCAATGCCACGTAGAATTAAGGCAGTTTTGAAGGCGAAAAGGGGTCAAACACCGTATTAGTGTGGTGTTCCTAATAATCTTTTAGGTGAGTGTATATAATTCTTTTGATTGTGTTCTGTAAATGTTAATAGGCTTTACGCCTTCATTCGTTTTTTTTACTGGCTTTTTCACTTATTATTTTTATCGTAATGGGAGCTCACTGTCTTGGAGCTTACTATACTGTAGGCCTATGTCTGAAATGGATGGTTCACTACTACAAGCATTTTGCAGAATGCTTTGGGGTCTCCCGACACCAATTTAGCAACCTCTGTACTATATAGCACTTAGACAAAATGACAAATCAGTAACACTGGTTGTTTGCAACAACAAAATGAATTAATAAAAAAATATAATGATCTAGTAAAAGAATGATTCCACTAAAACAAATTCCAGTTCACTGTTTAGCTAATAACTTTTAATGTGTGCCATCATTCAGTTACATGGCAGGAGCTATAGGTTTAAATTCGGGAAAGCCTTCAAGACAGTTTCTAGAGTTATCAAGAAAGCGAGGTCGAGAACAGAAAAGAACTAATACGAGAAAGAAAACTGGTCTTGGAAAGCACGCAACAATCCAGCAATGAGACAACCTGTCGCGATTCCTTAAACGTTGTGTTAAAACAGCTGTGAATGGGATGTCTGTGTGCGAAAGGGGGCAGCTTAAGGGTGTGCGAAAGGGCATGACAGTCACAAGAAAAACGTGAACATGTGACATGATAGAAAGATATGACAGCGTGGGAAAAAAGGAGGGATGACGGCGGTTTGTGACGGTATCGTGACAGGATGCCCTTTGTCATAGTAATAAGCAATGGTTTAAAAAGGTATAGTGGCAGGCTTCATGGGTTGCATGGGAGCCATGTGCTAGCACTCAACCTTGAGATTAAAATCATTGAAAAAAGCTACATTTGAAAATGGCCATGAAGCTGGCATTTCTGATATTTTAATGAAAGCACTGCATTTTATAAAATCATATGTAGCGTTTACTTACACAGATTACTTCTCACTTTTCACATGAATACTCTTTTTTCAGGTAAAAGCAGACCGTGGCAGTAAAAGATTGGTGAGTCTTCAGCAAGCCTCTCGCCATGTGAATGAGATGGCTGCTAATGTGGTAGCGTCGACTAAGACAGGCCTGGAACAAATGGAAGAAAAAGGTACATGTAGACATGTATGTTTGTGTGTGCATCTGTTTTATTGTGTGCTGTTAAAATATTTTCCCTGAGTGCTACAGTGGGGAAAATAATTATTTCATCCCCTGCAGATTTTGTAAGTTTGCCCACTTACAAAGAAATTAAGGGTCTACAATTTTATTATAGGTACAGTAGAGACCAAAAGTTTGGACACACCTTCTCATTCAAAGAGTTTGAATTTGTATTATGGCAAGAAAAAAGCGGCTAAGTTAAGAAAAAACGAGTGGCCATCATTACTTTAAGAAATGAAGGTCAGTCATCCTGAAAAATTGGGAAAACTTTGAAAGTGTCCCCAAGTGCAGTCACAAAAACCATCAAGCGCTACAAAGAAACTGGCTCACATGCGGACCGGCCCAGGAAAGGAAGACCAAGAGTCACCTCTGCTGCGGAGGATAAGTTCATCCGAGTCACCAGCCTCAGAAATCGCAGGTTAACAGCAGCTCAGATCAGAGAGCAGGTCAATGCCACACAGAGTTCTAGCAGCAGACACGTCTCTAGAACAACTGTTAAGAGGAGACTGTGTGAATCAGGCCTTCATGGTAGAATATCTGCTAGGAAACCACTGCTAAGGACAGGCAACAAGCAGAAGAGACGCGTTTGGGCTAAAGAACACAATAAAGAAAACTCTTTGAATGAGAAGGTGTGTCCAAACTTTTGGTCTGTACTGTATATTTTAAAGAAATGAGACAGAATACACATTGCACATCAATGCACATTTGCAAATTTATCTCTTCTGCTCTTTTGCACATATTTTGCATACTGTTATGCTACTGTTATGATGCTTTTTTATTATTCTTATTATTACTTGTGCTTGTACATAATGTAAATTTTACAGGCAACGGTTTTCTATATTTTCTATATTGTAATTTTTTCATTATATTCTTATTTCATATTTTCTTATTATATTAAAATTTGAAATTGAATATCAACCAAAAATCCAGAAAAAGCACATGATACAAAGGTTAGAAATTGAGTTGCATTTCAATGAGTAAAATAAGTATTTAGTCCCCACTTGGTGGAGAAATGCTTGTTGGGTTTCTCGCCTCCTGTCACTTGGCAACTCAAAGCTTCAGCTCCCTCCATAAATCATCTATATGATTAAGGTCTGGAGCCTGACTAGGCCACTCCTTAACGACCTTAACGTGCATCTTCTTGGCTAAGGGAAGGACATTCTCATCTATGATTACATTATTAGAAAAAACATGATTTTACAATAATGCAACCCGTCCACTTGCCCCTCAATGCAGAAAAGTCAGCCTGTACTTTTAGCAGAGAAAAAGCCCCAAAGCATAATGTTTCCAACTCTGTGCTTGACTGTAGGGATGATGTTCTTAGGGTCATAGTCGATGGATAGCGAGTTAAGTTGATGCTAAAGGGCACAATTTTGGTCTCATCTGATCACAGCACTTTCTTCCAATCTTCCAGGCATGTGCTGCTTGCTTTTGTGCACTCCGGTAATTAAACATTTAAGCACTACAGGTCTTATTATATTCCATAATAATTCCATATAAGAATTTACTACCAAAAAAAGGGAAAAATATCACAGATGACCCTCAGAACATGACTTCATAAACCACCAAAACTTTTAAAATACACAAGGACAAAACATATATGAATGCTTTATATGAATTTCAACCAGAATAACATTTTTTTCTCCTCTTGAATAAAAAAATAGATGTGGCATTGTGCTAGTGCACTGTAGAAGCAGCACACTTACATGGACTATGGCCATTATTATTTACTTAGACTATGGCCATTATTAAAGGTTTTGCAATGTATGTAGGCCCTGTATAGTGGAGAGCCTCTGCAGAATTCAGGCATTTTAGCAAACATTTGAACTCTATTTCCAGTTAAAATTATGCCATAGGAGCTCATTATGTTGCAATGCAAAACCTTCAATAATGGCCATAGTCTAAGTACATAGAGGTTCACTTATTTTTTTATCGTGATGGGAGCTCACTGTTTTGGAGCTTACTATAGGCCTATGTCTAAAATGGATGGTTCACTACTGGTTTTGCAGAATGCTTGGGGGTCAAAATGACAAAACAGTAACTTGAAATTAGCAAAAATTAAAAAATAAATTTTAACTTGATAAACAAGAGAGGTCTTGAAATACAAGTACTGTAGTATGTATACGCTTTGTCTGCTGAGCGTCACGTGATCACAACTGAGCCAATGGTACTTCTCTCTCTCCAGCAGTGGGCTGGATGTGGGTAATCATCTCCCATGCTCAGTCTCAGGGCACGTGTCACTCATATAGTCAATATCCGTGTACGCGTGTACTGTTTACCATAACATTGTTACCATATGTGTGTGCGTAAAACATTTTACAATAAAGAACTAAAAGAAAAACAAAGAAAAAAAGTTTAAAAGGCTATAGCAGTGTGGAAGATAAATATGTTTAGCGACAATGTAGTCACAGTTTCCAGCGTGCTTCTGTTAGTGTGTGTGTGTGTGTGTGTGTGTGTGTGTGTGTGTGTGTGTGTGTATATACAGTATGTCATAAAAGTAAGTACACCCCTCACATCTCTGCAAATATTTAGTTATATCTTTTTATAGGACAACACTGCATAAATGACTCTTTGACACAATGAAAAGTAGTCAGTGTAAAGTTTGTATACCAGTGTAAATGTATTATCCCCTCAAAATAACTAAAAATACAGCCAATAATAGCTGAACCCCTGGCAACAAAAGTGAGTACACCCCTAAGTGAAAATGTGAAATGTCAATATTTTGTGTGGCCACCATCATTTTCCAGCACAGCTTGAATTCTCTTGTGGTGTGTGCAATAGAGTATATATTGTGAAAACATCTGTATAAGTCATATTTTAGTCTGTCTGTATCACACGCATAACCTGACATGTGCATCTGCAGCAAAGTTCAGATGAGCTCATTAAAACAAATGTTTCCTTCTGTCTTGCAAAAAAAAAAAAATTAATTCTAGTTGGAAACTGGTTTTGTGAATGAAAGTGAATCAAGACTGGAATGCATCTTTAAACCTGTTTGTTTGAATGCATAGTTGCAAATGGTGTTAAAATCCTTGAGAAACAGGCAATTCAGGCAATATTTTTTATTGAATGTTAATGCTAAACAATTTTGTTTCATGCCAGATTGTGTAAAATTTTACCACTGAAAGTACCTACAGTATATAATACAGTTTGAAGGTATGAAAAAATATTAGTTAAACTTTGACAAGTTTATTTGCTTGATTTTTTTTTTTATTGAAATTGAATATTACTTTATATTCTTCTTGCCTGGTCTGTCATCATGTACTATAGGAAAAAAGCACAGTAAGAGGAGACAGACATTTAAACTTTCATAGGAAAATTGTATCTTCTCTGTATCTGATAATAGCAAAATGGACATTTAGTTGAAACACCAAACACCAAAATGACAGAAGGAAGTCTTTGATTGCTTGACAATCTCTTAATTCAAATCTCCTGAAAATATATGAATTTTTGTAAGATTTCATCTTACCATAAATATCTTAACGCTGTAATTGCCAGCTTTGAAACGAAGAAATAATGTTGGCAAGAATCATTGTCCAAATACATTTTTCCTTTCAAAAAACCTTTAAACAGATTTTCTTTTACTTAACATCTACATGTACAAAGTCAAAAGACAATATTGATATACAGTGACCTCCATAATTATTGGCACCCCTGGTTAAAATGTGCTCTTTAGCTTCTAAAATTTTTTTAGTTTTGTTCTAAATTTTCAGTTTTGTTCTAAATAACATAGGACCACAATGGAAAAAAGAGGAAATTCCAACCTTTAATTCAAGTGCATTTATTCAGTGGGAAAAAAATCCCACATTAAGAAATAATTATTTTACATCAAATCATGGGTGCCACAATTATTAGCACCCCTGATGTTTAATAATTCGTACAACCCCCTTTTGCCAACAAAACAGCACCTAATCTTCTCCTATAATGTTTCACAAGATTAGAGAACACAGAAAGAGGAATCTTCAACCATTCCTCTTTGTACAATGTCTCTAAATCATCCAGTAATCTGACTCCTTTCCTCTGCACTCTCCTCTTCAGCTAACCCCACAGGTTTTTATTGGGGTTGAGGTCTGGGGACTGAGATGGCCATGGGAGGAGCTTGATTCTGTGTGTGGTGAACTATTTCTGTGTAGATTTGGTCACGTGTTTTGGGTCATTATCTTGCTAAAAGACCCAGTGACGACTCATCTTCAGCTTTCGGGCAGAGGCCACCAGATTTTGCTTTAAAACGTCCTGATATTTCAAAGCATTCATGATGCCATGCACCCTAACAAGGTTCCCAGGGCCTCTGGAAGAGAAACAGCCCCACAGCATCACCAATCCTCCCCCATACTTCACAGTGGGCATGAGGTGCTTTTCTGCATACTCATCTTTTGTGTTCCGCCATACCCACTTAGAGTGTTTGTTGCCAAAAACCTCTATCTTGGTCTCATCTGACCAAAGAACACGGTCCCAGTTGAAGCCTCAGTACCGCTTAGCTCCAAACTCCAAACGTTTGCGTTTATGATTGGGAGGCATGCAAGGAAAAAACTTTTCTCAGTCACAAAGAGCTTGTTGGCATGTAGATAGCGTCTGATGGTTGTTTTGGAGACTTTGTGCCCCCAAGATGCTATCATTTGTTGCAGTTCTTTAACAGTGAGCTTTGGAGAATTTTTTATTTCTCTTACCATCCTCCTCACTGTGCGTGTAGGCAAAATAAACTTGCGTCCTCATCCAGGCTTGTTTACTACTGTTCCAGTTTTTTTTTTTTTTAACTCTAAATGATTCCTCTCACAGTAGATATGGGCAGGTGCAGGCGGGTGGGTATTTTCTTGTACCCATTGCCTGACTTGTGAAGGTCGACACACATCCGCCTTACTTGAATGGTGTGTTTTTTCCCATGTTGAAGCATGGATAAGAGAAATGGCCTTTGTGTCACGTCATATTTATACCCCAGGGAAGCAGGAAGTGATAAATTACTAATTAAATGTTCCTAGATACTCTGATCAACTTTGTAAACTACTGTAGAAATGACAGAAATACTTCAATTACATTTATTTTGTAGGAATTGTTAGGAGTGCCAATAATTGTGGAACAGGTTATTTTATGAAAAATAATTATTTGTTAGTCAGGGATTTTTATTTCCCCTTAAAATTCACTTTATATTCACGTTACATTTTTGTACAATTTTCAGTGTGACAATATGCTTCTGCAATAAAAACTGAATTTATTTTAAGGCTTTTAACATATCTTAACCAGGGGTGCCAATAATTATGGAGGGCACTGTACAAAATAAAAAAGGTGTTTGAATTTCTTATGACAGTATAACAGAAGGACTGATGTAAGCTGATTACATGCTTTCTTGATTAAAAAAGCTCATCTAGATAAATTGTCATCTGATACTGGTATATAGATACGATGGACTTTTCTGGGATGTCTCTGATCAAGTTGAGGAAGGAGGAAATGGAGTCTCAGGTTTGTCCCAGCATTTTCTTTTTTATTAGGTTTTCTTATGGATATATACACATATACATAGATATTTATATAGATGCATATTTTATGTTTTCAGTGACACAATAGTAAAATTAATAGGATTTTAAAAAGAAAAGTTTTCAGCTGGAAGCAGTTAAACAGGAAAATGTATAATCTTCATAATCCGTATCATCCCACTTTACTCAGGTGAAGGTCCTTGAGCTGGAGAGCATGCTTGAAAATGAGCGTCTACGACTTGGAGAGTTACGTAAAAAGCACTATGCGATAGCAGGAGTTAATCTGGAACAGTTAGACCAAGATGACAATGCTCTCTCTCCAACAATCTCCTCCTCCCCCAAAGCTCCCAAACCAACATTAATGAAGAAACCAGCCCTTGCACAGAAACCAAACATTCCTACAAAAAATATGGTAAGGATTTTACAAATTTCATGAAAAGGAATATATATATAACTCCAATATTTCTCTCTCGCCGTTGTTACTCTGGACCCCAGACATAGTTCCTCACGCTGCTTTAATAATGGCTAGGAGTGCGAGATCCATTCATTTGCTTCATTTGTTACAAGCCATGCCGAATCGGGCCTTGATAGGAAGCCTTCGGATTGAAGGAGGAACAAAAATATTTGGGTGCATGTCTGTGACCAGTTTACAATATTCAGTGTGTATATATATATATCATTTAAAAGTTTATTTCAGTTATTCGATTAAAAAAATTTACTCATACATTATATTCTGTTTATTCATTTCACACAGACTATATTTAATAATTATGGTTTACAGCTAATGAAAACCCAAAATGTGAAGATTTTTAAAAAGATCAATATTGGAGACTCATGCTGTCAGTCTCTAATCAGTTAATTAACTCTAAACATCTGCAAATGTTACCTGAGCCTTTAAATGGTCTCTCAGTCCAGTTGTTCACAGAGCCCAAGCACCTTAATGTAAAGTTGAATGGAAGGAAAAAATGTATTAGAAAAAGGTGCACAAGCAACAGGAGTAATCGCAGCATTGAGACAACTATGTAATGAAGCCCATTCAAGAATTTGGGGAAGATTCAAAAGGAGTGGACATTATCTGGAGTCAGTGCATCAAGAGCCACCACGCACAGACGTATCCATGGGCTACAACTGTCGCATTCCATGTGTCAAGCCACTCTTGAACCACAGACAACGTCAGAGGTGTCCTACAAAAGGACTGAATGTTGCTCAGTGGCTCTTTTCAGAAGAAAAGTAAATTTTGCAGTTAATTTGAAGTTCAAGGTCCAAAAGTCTGGAGAAAAAGAGGAGGACATTTCTGTGTTCAAATCCTTTTTTATTATTATTATTTTTTTATTGGTCTTAAGCAATATTCAAATTTTCTGAGATACTAAATTTTGGGATTTCATTAGCTGTAAGACACTTACATAAATAAACATTTGAAATATATCAGTCTGTGTGTAATGGATCTATATATGAGTTTAATTTTTCTGAGTAAATTACTGAAATTTATCAACTTTTCGATGATATTCTAATTCTTCTATAATCTTTTCAGTTCAGGTAAAAATCCCTTGGATGAAGATCATCAACACCGTTTTTCAAATTGCTGGACAACCTTCTGTAAAACAGGGTCCCCCCCCCCCCCCCATCTTGTTCTTTTATGTTTTAACAATTTAAAAATGGTATTTGTTTATTAAATTCTGACATTTTTAAATCTAAGCTATATGGTACTTATCTAATCCTATAGATATTCAGGCATTAAAAACAATGTGTTATAACAAGACATAGTGGATGCAGAAGTTGCTGACATCTGGGCCTGTAATAAGAAAAGAAAAAAAATGGAATTACAAAAATTTATTATTTTTTCTTCTTTTTCCATTTGTATTTTCTGTTTTAGGTTTGTATGTTTTGTTTTATGATAACTATTTGTGGTTGGTGTTTCTAGGGTTGATATAATTTATATTTTCTCATGTCATATTACTTTGTTTTATTCATAATATTTTAATTGAATCTACATTATTAGACTGAAAATGCTTAACCTAATTAACTGACAGCTAATGAATTATTTGAAACCATTATTTCAAATAATTATTCAATATTTAAAATGAGATAATCTTGATTATTTTATTATTTACAGCCCATGTCAACTCATTTTCATAACACACACACACACACACACACACACACACACACACAAAATTAGCACTCCCTTGAAAACAAGTTACCAGAATGGTTGCATCACAAGTTATCTCTTATAAACATATTTTGTAATACTTATTATTTGCACATGAGTATACAGAAAAAAATCAAGGCAATTTCTGACAGTGTTGTTTATAATATAAAATGTTTATAAAAAGTTATAAAAAGTTAGACTGAAAATCCAGAAACAGTTAATAAGCCACTTCCCACCCCATAATGTTAGAAAGTTCTAGAAATTTTAATCAAGGGTTATTCTGCACATTGCATTGCTCTGTTTATAAGTAGCTTTTTAAACAAACTTTAATCTTAACTGATTTTACTACTTTGTGAGTATGTTACTGCTAGCGTAGGGTTAATTCAGATATATTAAATATTTAGCATTTTTGCCATACATTGTTTTGACAGTGGCTTTAAGTATCAAGGTTTTTAATACCACAATAATGAAAGTATAAATAGAACAGTGTACAAATCTCTGTTATAAAGCAATTTTATGCAAATATGGTTAGACTAATAAACTTCATGTCAAATTTATTGATACACAAGTTTATTACATTATTACTGAAATTGTTCTGCAGATTTAACTTGAATACAGGAGTATACAGTTATCAGGATGCTGTGTTTTTAGCTCACAGATTAAAATGTACATATCCACTGCTGAAGTAACTGCTACATAGGCAAAATGACCAATGCAAGGAGATATTTAATGTAAGACCATTAAAAAAAACTGATAAGAATGAAAGCATATTTTCCTCAAATGTTGCCTTAAGTTCTTACATGAATAAATTTATATATTTTAGCTGAAGAACAAAAATCTGTTGGATAAATAATTTTATTGATTTAATTAGTTCATCTTTAGTTGTACAATTAGTTCCTTTTTTATCTCAACTGATTTTGGTTTAAGTTGGCTGGGTTTTGGCTAAGAAAAATCATATATTAGATCATTTCTGACTGGTGCACATTGCCATGATCTTTTACAAAATGTTAACATTACAGCATCTGTTTTCAAGGTAAAAATTAGAATGTTACCTTGGTGGTTGATGTACAGAAAAACTATTTACAGAGTAATGTGTGGAGGTTTTATCTAGTGTTGTATATTCTTTGAAAGAAGTTATACTTAAATAAAATTTTACCTTTAATTCCTTTCCATTTTTGTTTATTTAGCATTGTTGTAATACCAAATCTGTTAATATATTTGAATTATTTCTGATCACCACCCTGTAATTAACAAATAAATGTTTATAACAGAAGCAGTTGTTTGATTAGTCGCATATTGCTTTTCTTCAGAACCATAATAAAAATTTGTTTAAAAAAAAGACGAGCAAGTGTGTCACTGTTGTGACCTTGGATATAAAACTAGTTTTAATTCATGCTCATTCATCGTCTATATGGCTTTATCCTGCATACAGGGTACAGGGGGCCTAGAGCCTATCCCAGGAGACTTGTACCTGAGGCAGAGTACACCCTGGACAGGGTGCCAGTCCATTGCAGGGCACATATACACACACTTACATGCTCATTCACACACAATTGGAGACACCAGTTAGCCTAATCTGTATGTCTTTAGTCTGTGGAAACCACAGGAAACCCACCAAGTATGGGGAGAACATGCATGGGGAGAACTATAAACAGTGGCCATGTCTTTGAAATTGTCCAGATAGGCAAGAAACAGACTCCAAATATGCAAAAATGTATTCAAGGATTTGGATTGTGTGTAATTTTTCCATCTGAATAATAGACCCCATTTCCAAAATCCAAAGGAAGAGAGTGTGTTAAAATGATAATTTTAAGCTGTGTTCATACTGAGTATCAGAGTAAGGGTTTAGGTAGATGTAGTGTGGAATCCGGACAACCACAAGGATTGCCAATTCAGCATGAAAGCTAATATCTTTGCCATATACTAAAAAATGTCCGACCAATATCCTATATGATAATGCCAGGTTTGACAAGGTACCTCCTGAAACTCCACGCCTTTCAATGGGACCAGTTGTCTGGAGTCAGGGGGATGAACTCCAGAGCATCAATGAAAGGATGTTGTATTGGTATATTTTCAAAGTTAATTATGCTGGACTTGTAAATAGTGGAAAAAAATTGAATTAGGAAGCTCAGATTTAATCAAAGGTGGCAAATCTACCATTCATATGGTAGTTAGTCCACTTCAACTAAAGGCCTTATAGCATTTGTCTGATAGGAAAGAATGATTAAAACAAATATGGGTTCTTACAGAAGTCTCGGGTATATTGAACAGCTTCTTAATCTGGTTGAGAATTCTGATAGAGTTTCTTGTTATATACTGTAACTGAGATTAACAAGGGTGTTACAGTAGGTTCACCAAGCTTAGAAAACAGCAAGGCCTGTGAGGAAGAGTTACCAACTAATTTAGACTTCATTTTTTACACTTTTTTTTTACCCATATCAGGGGTAAGATCCATTGTACTGCAGGTGTTCCAATACATTAATGCTCTTGCATTAGCAGCCAATAATACCGTCTTAACCCTGGAATGCCAAGCCCACTCAGATTTGTTAGTTGATAGTTCCAGATATAAAAAAAGAATAAATTGATAAAAAGTTCACATATGAGAAATTTTGATACAAATAAAGAAATCTGGGAAGGGACACCATTTGAAGAGTTGATACGGCCAACCATAGATAATGGTAGAATTTTTCAGCAATCTATTTTGTGCTGTAACCTTGATATTAACTCTAAAAAAGTAGTTTACATATTATTTGGTGGGTTTTAGTCATTTTTTAGCCCAAGTAAGTGATCTGATCACTGACTATCCTACATGATATATGTTTGAGGACACCCAGTCTATAGATACCTGATGGTGGCATGAAATAACCTTTTGTCCAATTGATGGTGTAGCCTGACAATCTATGAAATTAACAGGTTTTGCACATTTACCAGATATAACGGTATACCATCAGTGGATAGGCTAATGAGTGTTCCAATGTTTTACCACTGTTGAGCCTCCAGTGCAATAGCAAATAGAGCAGGTGAAAGAGGGCAGCCTTGTCGAATCAAACAATGTAGGGGTTATTCCTGACTTGTCACTGTTCGTTCAAATCGAGCACAATGGACTGTTTTATGTGATTTTTACCCAAAAGATAAATAATTCACCAACTCCAAAACGGCGCAAGAACTTACAGATACAGCCATTCTATTTGATTGAAAGACTTCTGAACATCTAAGCTGTTTGATTAGTCTTTCCATGATCTGCATATATTGTATTAAGTCGTCGAACATTAAAAAAGGAAACCCAGGATTCCAATATGATCAGGGTGAATAATGGATGTGAGTTGTAATAACTTTTCGTCTCGGTCTTTTCCCTTTTTTCAGTAAGAAACAGATATTGGCTTCATACAGAGTTTTTGATAATGTTTTCTCTTCTGAGTAATATTGGAATTAATAAATCTGAAAATGCTTTATAATATTCGCTAGAAATATTATTTATATTATCCATCAGGCCCTGCTGCCTTCCTGGAAGTCAGTTATTTAATGACAGAAAGTAGTTATTCCTTGGTACAATCATAGTCCAGTTATTCTCTCGCTGAATTGCTGAGCTTTGGATTATCCAGAGAGTCAAAAAAGATATGTAGGTCAGATTGCATGACATTACATTTAGAGAAATAGAGGTCCCAATAGAACTCTCTAAACCTGTTGTTGATATCCTTTGGGTTGGTAAGCAAAACACCTGAATTTGTCTGAAGTTGACCTACTGTAGTAGCTTGAAAGCTTTTAATTTGTGCTAATAGCTACTCCGGCATGTCTCCTAATTCAAATTGCTTTTGTTACAGTTTAAAGTAGTGAATTATTACCCTGACATTCTAAAATGCAGTTATATTCATATTTAAGCTTCGCAATTTCATTAAACTATAATGGGAATTTAGAAATTTGGTCTGCTGATTCATAGGAAATTATACAACCACACATTACCACCTTAAGCGTTTCCCAAAGGATTGAATTGCTGGCCTGATCTCTAATAACAATACGTTCAGGTAGGTATGGGACAGAGGGAAGTGCTACAAGAAAATTTCCATGGTGTTCTTTGCTGCTTACCATCAACTGCTTTGTAATGCACACCCTGTGACTAGCAGTGAAAACATTCCTGTCACCCGATGTCAGTCCATGTGCTGGCTGTACACAGTCAGAGGTGCAGATAAATACTTGGGTCCACCCACTTTAAAAATACAAGAGATCCATCTTGACACCAGACCACAGTTGTGGTCCAAGGTTCTAATATGTGCAGGGAAACAGTGATGTGGTGGGCACGGTAGTGTAGTAGTTAGCACGGTCACCTAGGGTCCCGTCTCTGTGTGCATGGAGTTTGCATGTTCTCTCCATGCTTGGTGAGTTTCCTACAGGTACTCCGGTTTCCTCCCACAGTCCAAAAACATGCAGATTAGGCTAACTGGCGTTCCCAAATTGCCCAATGTGTGTATGAGTGAGTGTATATGTGTGCCCTGTCCATGGTGTACCCTGCCTCGTGCCCTAAGCCTCCTGGGATAGGCTCCAGGCCCCCCATGATCCTGAATACAGGATAAAGCCATGAGAGTTTTGAGGGCTGTCTGTTTCTCACCTGCTTGTTTGCAGTTGCTTCGTATCAAACAGGTAGCTGATAATTTTCACTGTCACAACTGTGACTTTTTCTGTCT
The DNA here is from genome assembly GCA_011419295.1 of Clarias macrocephalus. Classification (NCBI taxonomy): domain Eukaryota; kingdom Metazoa; phylum Chordata; class Actinopteri; order Siluriformes; family Clariidae; genus Clarias; species Clarias macrocephalus. The sequence goes on along the minus strand of JAAGKR010000245.1, from coordinate 14,815 downwards.
AAAAAAGAAAAAGAAAAATGAGCATGATAATACAATAAAATAAACTACTGTATCATCATCATCATCAATTAATAATGACCATGCATAAAGACAACACAAGCTTTTGTAATGTCATACAACAAACTTAAAACGTTTTTCTTACATCTGAATATCACAAACAGATCAGATAGAGACACAACTTAATTTAACTTAACTTAATTAGAGCTTAATGTCTTTAATAAGTAGTATGCTGTAAGCAGATAAAGGGAAAAAATTAGCAAAATATATTTTAATCAATATGTAGTTTGGGATCGGTAGCAGAGCAGATTGGGAGTGGCAGTGGGCAGAGGTAATGCAGATCCGGGGTACAGAGCGCATACAACGCGCAGAGTGAGAGCGGCTGCGTGAGATCAAAGGACGCAGAGCGCTTGCAGTTTTAGACACACTGAACGAGAGCAACCGCGAAAGGAAGTCAGGATTGTACACAGAGGCACTGACCATCAACTGAGTTCGGAAAGCACACACCTGTATTCCAAACGAGAATAATCCGGGAGGTTCAGACAGAGCCGTAGTCGAAAGCGGAAGCAGGAGATCAAAACCGGTAGATCACTCAGCGTTTATTCCGAGAAGCCAAAACGTAATCCAAGAGGGCAAAAAAGGTTCGACAACATGAAAAAAACAGATAGAAGCTTTGGCAATAAAAAGTCACGAGATTATAGACTAGAGCACGCAATAATTCGGCAAGAGTTCGCTGTCAGAGGGAGAGTTATATAGAGTGGTGAATGAATGAGGCGGCAAAACGGAAGCAGCGGAATGGAGTGTGGAAAGGAATTGCGAGTGATTATGGCTTGTCTCGAGAAGTGGGCGTTACCTGGCGTACCGAGACACTTTTGGATTTTTACCGTTTTGTTTCTATGTTTACGAGTTTAGCCTGTCCCAGTTCATGCCCGTTGTACATCGCTCGACCTTTGCCTGTTTACTGAACTTTCGAGTTGGATTATTCTTGGTGGTTTTGACTGTCGTGAAATCTGTTTGCTAATAAAACATCTCATCTGCACTTCTGCGAGTCTGGCTTCTAACACTATCCTAAACTATGTAAGTGACGTTGAAAAGCAATGTTACATATAAGCTGTGACAGAAACCGAGAATATTTATTTTTTATTACATTTTATTTAACCCTTTAAGCTTATAGAAATATTACTCATGTCGGTGTGTAGTGACGCGTTTCAGAAAGATATTCACAGAGACTGAGACGGCTGACAGCGCACCCTGGTTATTTTCTTTATTTTACAAAAGCATAATGTTTTGTGGATATTGTAAGGGTACATAAATAAAAGTAGACCCTTTACAGATTTAAATGATGTACTACACTTAAATAATGACGAAAAATATTCGTTGACGACCTTTTTTCATGCGACTAAGACGAGACGATGGAGAGACGTCACGGATATCAATGAACAGTGGCAGCATGCAATATTATTGACGAAAATAGACGAGACTCAAACATATACAGTACTACTAACTGCTTAAACACACAACATGTCCATGTGTGTGTGCATTTCATAGGTGTGTGTGTGTGTGCGCAATTTAAAATTGTAGCTTTTTGAGAAGTTAGTAGTATATATGTATGTGTGACTATTTCATATACATATGTATGCCAGTGTTTCATGTGTGTGTGCATGAGTTTGATTTAAGTCCTATGTGCCGCAAAATCTCCTGTGAACACCCAGAGCCATGCTCATGGCCCAGACTCGCGAGGGCGTCCTAATGGCAGCAGATCATATATATATGGGCTGTGGGTGTGTGTGTAGTGTGTGCATACAGGGGAGCCGCTAAGGGGGGGAAGTTAGGGTTTAGGGCCCACGCCTTTAGGGGCCCCCAGAGATCTGCTTTATTAGTAATAACACTACTAGCAGTAAACTAAAAGAAATTAGAAATGTATCTACAAAAGAGTTACAAATGAAAAAAGATTACAGCTTAGTTCTGCATCTCCAGTCAAATCACACTCCTCTCTGATTCACTGTATGGTTCAGCCCATCCTATCTAGCGCAGAGTGTCGCTGCTGAGTACAGGTGTTGAACTGTAAAAGCAGATATGTCATCGAGTTCAACAAAGAAGCATAAGTCCGGTTTTCAGAAACGACAAACAAAATCTTCTGCCTCGAAGCTTCTTTTATTTTTTGTATTAATTTTAAAAGGTTGCGTTATGTTTTTGCGCAATTATTTGTTTGGCGTGACGCAGCGCGCTTCCGGGTGCAAGCCGACAGTAAACACCGACGAAAGCGCTTACGTCACGCACCACGCGGAAGGAGACGCAAATACTTAGCTGTGTAATTTGAGGGCGCGTTCTGTTGCGGGCTGCAAAATGGAAGGAAGTGATGAAAAAACTTTTATCAATGAAAAATGTTTTCAGTAGTTTCCTGCTACTGAAAACATTGCTTCAAAGCGCAGGGCAAGCCTCAATTCGGAGCATGTTAACATGCTTACCTCTCTTCATTGCAATCACACACTCCTTTAAAGACTAGTGTGCACACACACATCCAAGAGAGAGACAAGATGGCGCCGGTGAGGTCTGCTGCCGTCACGACTGCTCCGACCTACTTTAACTTGTTTTTGCTTTTAAAGTTAATTTTCAATAACTTTAAACCGGGTAATTCATCACCATTGAGTGCATTAAGTACGATAGAGATACTCTTATTTCTATTAGTTTACAATGTACTCACAATTCAGCGTTTTTGACTCCGGATCCGAGCTGGCTGAGTAAGATCCTGAGGGAGAACAAAGGATGCGACACGAAGCGGCGGCCCCGAGGGAAACGAGCCGGCGTCAGGAACAGACTGAGAGCTCATGCACACCGCACACCTCTGCCTAGCATCCTGCTCGCAAACGTCCAGTCACTGGAAAACAAGCTCGATGACCTCAGGGCCAGGATAAAGTTCCAGAGAGACATTCGGGACTGCAATCTCCTCTGCTTCACCGAGACATGGCTGAAACCAGCGGTGCCGGACCGATTCAGCCGGCCGAGTTCTTCTCGGTTCACCGCATGGACACGACACGGGACTCGAGGAAGACAAGGGGAGGCGGCGTGTGCTTAATGGTGAACAGCAGCTGGTGCAACAGCGCGAGCATTGTTCCGCTTGCACGCTCCTGCACACCCAACCTGGAACTATTGACTATCAAGTGTCATCCTTTTTATCTTCCTCTGGAGTTTACATCGGTCATAAATCAGCGCCGTTTATATTCCACCACAAGCGGATACGGACACTGCCTTATGCGAGCTGCATGAGGCACTCACACAGCACCAGACACAACACGCTGCGCTTATTGTGGCGGGGGACTTTAACAGTGCCAACCTCAAACGCGCAGCGCCGAACTTTTATCAGCACATCACCTGCCCAACCAGGGGCGAAAGGACACTGGACCACTGCTACACAACAGTCAAGGATGGCTACAAGGCACAATCTCGTCCACCGTTTGGTAAATCTGACCACGCCGCCATCTTCCTCATGCCAAAATATAAACAAAGACTCAATCAGGAAGTTCCGGTTCAGAGGAAGGTCGTGCGCTGGACGGACCAATCGATGGCCGCACTACAGGACGCACTCGATGACGCAGACTGGGACATGTTCCGAAACAGCTCTGATGACGTCAACGTGTTTACGGAAGCGGTTGTGGGATTCGTCGGGAAACTAGCGGATGATACCGTACAGAAAACGACCATCAGAACATTTCCCAATCAGAAGCCGTGGGTGGATAAAACCATCCGTGACGCTCTGAAATCTCGCACCGCTGCCTACAACGCGAGACTTGCGTCGTGGGACATGGACTTGTACAAGGCTGCGGCCAGTGGCGGTTTTAGGCATGGGCGAACTGGGCAGCTGCCCAGGGCGGCCTTTTTTCACGACTTCAGGCGGGCGGCACTTGGGGGGGAAATGCGCCGGCGCACCGCTAAACGCTAAACGTTCTTTTTTATATATACATGAAATGGTCAATGGTCAATGGTCAATGACGTTCTAATAATGATTAGTGTTATAACATTAGGTTTGTTAGCCGTCTTGCTAGTCTAGTCTTGCAGATGAGGAGCTGGCAGAGCAATGCAATACACTAGGCACCACACTGCACTTTGGAGGCCACTCTGATTTGAACAATAGAGAGCTTTTGCAGGAATTCAAGAACTTCCTTTCCTGCCATCAAAAACCATGACGCTCCTTGAGCTCATCACTTTTATTCATGAAAAAGATCTATCGGAGATCTACCCCAACTTTTGGACTGCTCTCAGGATTGCAATTACTCTGCCAGTGAGTGTAGCTCAAGCACAGAGGAGCTTTTCAAAACTGAAGTCATATCTGAGATCAACCTTGTCTCAAGAACCGCTCACTGGCCTTGCTATCATCAGTATCGATCACTCAATAGGGGAGCACATCTTGTACGATAACATTATTGATGATTTTGCATCAAGGAAGGTCAGATTTTAGTTTCTATTTTTTTTTTTGTTTTTGTTTTTTTGTTTCAAGTTCAGTGTTATAATTATATTTTTCTGAAGTGTGGTGTGCTTTTTAGATTATTTATTTATTTACACAATATTAAACTATATTTTATCAGTATTTTATTCTTAATAAAAATAATATGTAAAAGACAGTACATTTATTTAAGATCCAAGATTTTTTGTGATATTGTTTTGTTATTATTGAGTGATTTATGCAATAAAACAACATTGTTTCTGCAATATTATGGCTTTGTGTAATTTTTTTGAATTGTGTGCGGGGAAGGGGGGGGGGGGGGCGCCCAGAGGCGGTCTCGCCCAGGGAGTAAATCAGTGTAGAACCGCCACTGGCTGCAGCATATAACGTCTGGAAGGCGGTGAAAGAGGCGAAGCAGCGGTACGGAAGGAAACTAGAGTCACAACTCCAACAGAGTGACTCTAGGAGCCTGTGGCAGGGACTAAGAACAATAATGGACTATAAAGCACCAACATCCGGTATGATGAACGCGGACATGACTCTGGCAGACGAGCTGGACACATTCTGTGCTCGCTTCGAGTCGGCAGCTAAAGTTTATCATCTCCGAGCATGACGTGAGGAGAGCCTTCAGGAGAGTGAACACCAGGAAAGCAGCAGGACCAGACGGCATCTCAGGTAGAGTCATGAGAGCCTGCGCAGACCAGCTTGCACCTGTGTTCACAGAGATATTCAACATCTCTTTATCTCAGTCGGTGATCCCTACATGCTTTAAAGAGTCCATCATTGTTCCTGTTCCGAAGAAACCACATCCTGCTTCCCTCAATGACTATCAACCTGTAGCCCTCACATCAGTGGTGATGAAGTGCTTTGAACGGCTGGTCAGAGACTTCATCATTTCTTCACTACCCGACACACTGGATCCACTTCAGTTCGCGTACCGTTCAAACCACTCTACAGATGACGCTATCGCTCACCTTCTTCATACATCTCTCACACACCTGGACAATAGAAGGGGGAATTATGTTAAAATGCTTTTCATCGACTACAGCTCAGCATTGAACACCCTTAATTCCCTCCACACTCACCACCAAGCAGGAGCACCTGTGACTCAGCTCATCTCTGTGTCAGTGGATCTCCAACTTCCTAATTGGCAGACCACAGGCTGTCAGGATGGGTGGACATGTCTCAGCCTCCCTCACGCTCAGCACTGGAGCACCACAGGGTTGGCCACAGGCCCTCTACTGTACTCTCTGTACACACACAACGGCGTAGCCTCTACCAACTCCACTACCATCATCAAGTCTGCTGATGACACCGTCGTGGTGGGCCTGATCACTGACAATGATGAGACGGCCTACCTGGAGGAGATTGGAAATCTGGAGCACTGATGCCAGAGGAACAGTCTCCTTCTAAACGTCAGCAAGACGAAGGAGTTGGTAGTGGACTTTAGCACAAAGCAGGAGAGGAACTACCAGACCCCTGTCATCAACAACAGCCCAGTGGAGAGAGTAGACACTTTCAGATACCTCGGTGTCCACATCAAGCAGGACCTGTCATGGTCCTGTCACATCAACATCGTGGTGAAGAAGGCCCGACAGTGTCTCTACCACCTCAGGCGCTTGAGAGACTTTAGACTGCCCTCCAAGGTGCTCAGGAACTTTTACTCCTGCACCATAGAGAGCATCCTGACAGGAAACATCACGACCTGGTTCGGGAACAGCACCATGCAGCACCAGCTCTACAGAGGGTTGTGCGACCAGCTAAGCGCATCATCCACACCGAGCTCCCTGACCTGCACTCGATCTACAGCAAGCGGTGCTGGACCAAGGCCAGGAAGATCGTGAAGGACCTCAGCCACCCCAGCAATGGACTGTTCTCTCTGTTGAGGTCAGGAAAGCGATTCCGCTCCCTGAAGGCCAATACAGAGAGACTTAGGAGGAGATTCTTCCCGCAGGCAATTCAGTCTCTCAACCAGCGCACCAAATGTACTGACTGTCGCACTTTACACATCCACACTCATGCTTCTTGCACTCTCTCTGGACTTTCGGGACAATCATTGCACACCCTTCACACTACATTACTATTTATTCTATATGCACAAGTCACTTTAAGTATGAACACTTTACAGCATACTTGCACGCCCCCTGGACATTTCTATTTATATTCCATATTTTTCTATACTGTACACCTAGGTACACCTAGTCTTTCTTATATTTTCTTATATCGTCTATTTATTTTTTCTATATTTACACCTAGGTTTTCTTATTTTCTTATATTTTTCTTATATTTTTCTTTTTCTTATTGTATATTTGTACTGTACATATATTTTATTCTTAGTTAAATCTATTTCTACTTTCTTTATTATATTTTTCGTATAAATAGTCTTTAATAGTCTTTAATAGTCTTTTTGTTATCAGTATCGTACTATGTATGACTGTGTATGTGACAAATAAAATTTGAATTTGATTTGATTTTGATTTGACATTTATATTCTGATGAATATATTGACTTAAAACACAATGTATGGACTCTTGTTCCTGTCCATGGATTTTTGCATCCTAAATGTCATCACAAAGCATTCCAGTAAGAAGTCAGTAAAGGCTTATGTCATGCCTGAGCTGTAGATTTTGAAACGTTTAGTTCTGAAAGTTAAGTTAGTGTTTTTGTATAATTATTTATTTTAATGTGTGCCTTAGTTTTTTTGATACTTAAAGTCATTTGAAATACCTTTTTTTTTTGTTTTGTTTTTGCATCTGAGAAAAGGCTTTAAAATAAGAATGTATGGCACTGTAATGCATTTAATTAATCTCAGTCAACTTTGAGTTAGTCCTTATATTGTGAATAATGACAATGTTTATTTTTTGATAAAAAGAAAACCAATTAATATTTCTCTTATATATACTGCTCAAAAAAAATAAAGGGAACACTTAGTCCCGGTTTGACTTGAACTTGCATACACATATGAGACGCGTTCAAATCAAACTGGGACTAAGTGTTCCCTTTATTTTTTTGAGCAGTATATTTTATATTGCTATTTAATTAAGCAAAAATACATTTTATTCGATTACTCGATTAATCGATAAAATTTTTGGTAGAATACTCGATTACTGAAATATTCGATAGCTACAGCCCTAGTTACGTTTTTCACCAATGAAAATTAAATGTGTTTTAAAAAATTAAATTAAATTAAATATGTTTGAATTTCTGGAACTGTCCGGCTCAGCTTATCGCTTCTTTCTGTGCTGTGCTCTATGTGCTAAGTGGTGAGTGTTCCATAATAGGAAGCAGTACGTTTGTGGAAATGCGTGGGATACTCGTGGGATTTTGTCGAGCAGTTAGAGTCATAAGGTCTAAGCTATCTAAAACATACACTTTCACAAACAGGTGGACTTATAGTAGGTAATAGCACTGAGGCAGGGCCAAAAATCAAATCAGGGCCAAAAAATCAAAAATCAAAGAGGCAGGGCCAAAAACTTGGACACCTAGGATTGCATGATCAATCTGCTTCCTGCAGCAAGGTTGGCTACCCATGCTTCCAGAGCAAGCTCCCAAGACTAAGAGCCTCACCCAGAACAGTGGGTCTAGGAGTTCCCCAAAAAAACATCCGCTGAAGGTTGAAGGCAAGAAGGTACATCAGTACATGGGGCCATTGAAGATACAACAAAGATTTAATTTCAGTTGCATACAGCGACCTTTTAAAATAAAAAAAGAAATATAGTTACAAGCAACGATGAGCGAGCCCACGCACCTGTGCCATCGCCACTTGTTTGAACCTCACAACCTGTTTGCCTTTTCAGCATGCTAAGACCTCTTAAACAAATATGACATAAGTTTTAAGGCATCGTTATTCCAGGACGTCTCTTTCTGGTGCCCCATTGCTAGCTGTCTCAATGTCGGTCGAGTTTGGTGGTGCAGGGGCCTGAGCAGTTCAGTGTTTCTGTGGAATGGGTAGAATGTGTGGTTACATGTGTGTGTGAGTGTGTATGTATGTACGTGTTGTATGTTTGTGTGTGTGTCGTATGGGTGTGTGTGCAGTATGTTTAATATAAGTTTCATGTTTGTAGTGTTTGTGTGTGAAGAAATGTGCTATAAAATGAATAATTATTATAATTATTATAATAATACTTTTGCAATCACCCCAACCCTCTTCATCGATGAGTGCTCCGCATGCACATTCAGGCAATGATCACTTGTGTGTCTGTCAGTCACATACTATACCTCTATCATTTTGTCCACCAAAAGTGGCCTGCTTAACTGCTTAAACTGCTGAAGTCTATGTTGAAGTATGTGTATGTAGTATCTTTGCTTCTATGCATAAATTATGTGTGTTCGTTCGTTTGAAGTATGCGTATGTATTTGTGCAATGTGTGTAATGTGTGTAATGTGTGTGTGTGTGTGTGTGTGTGTCTGACTTGCAAAAGGGCTCAGATGTTTGAAAAAACAGACAAATAAAATAGAAATAAATAATAATTATACTTCTGCAATCACCCCAACCTCGCATCAACCTGCACCATTCACAGTAGCGAGGCCACTCTGCCATAATGCCAATTAGTGCGCGATTGCACTTAATGAGGTCTGAGGCTAAAGCAATTGACCTACAGACATAACAAAAGAAAGAAAATGAGAACAGCTAAAAAAAAAATCAAAAAAGTGATTGAAATTAAAGAAAAGTGCAAATCAACTTATAAAATCAAATTATATTGTAATATTACGTTCAACTGAATGTAATATTACAATATATCTGTGATATTTACTCAGACCTGTCTAACTGTTGAAAAGTCAGAAACACTGTTGTTCAACTTTAAGAATTGGGAACGCATTTGAAAGAAATAAATTTACAGTGAACAGAATGTCATGATACCCGCTTAAATACATTAATTTTTATTTAATGTTCAAGGCTTTCACTTTCCTACAGCAGATGTGTGACTGAACTTCCAGTCTCTTCAATCGGGCAACAAAGTTGAAACAAAGTGAAAGAACTTGTTATTCATCATGTGAAACGGAGGGGTTCTTTGAATATTACTTTAAGTGTGGAACACAGTACTCAGTCAGTCAGAACTGAGTGAGGTTGTTTCTTAATTGAATTGAACACTCAATGGTGTTGAACAAGGTCTAATTTACTGAAGACTTATAGGGGTACATTCTGAATGAATTAAACAAGAAAAAAGGACTAAAGTATGAATGCAACAGTGCCAAGTAAATAGCACACAATATAACAACACTATGTTTCTATATAAAGAAGGCGCTTATGGTCTAAATGTCCACCAGAGGGCAGTATCGGCACATAAATGCAGGCAATAAACACCTAGACATGTACCAAGAGAATCATCGCTACCGGCAATAACAGTCACGGCATACAATAACTAAGTGAAAATGCTATTATAAACTATATGCAGTATATGCAGATAGACATCTCACAGGAATGCATCAGCAATACTCGCGAATGCACGGGGATGAGCGGGTAACGGCGGCAGTGCTGTGAAAATCACTAATAATGAGCGAATATCAGCCGATCGCTCAGCTATAACCGATGGTAGAAGCGATCACTTACTTCTCGTGTACGCACACTGTAACCCGGTATAAGCTCAACATCAGCTTCCTGCATTACACTGACTAACCAGAATGAAGCTGCTGCATTCTTCGTCTTCTGATATGCGCTGCGTCTCTCTACCTGCACGTCGTACAGCTCCGCCTCCTCACGAGGCAGGATTTCCTGTGGTCTTAAAGAGAACCGGGCCTTTTGTACATCATGCATGGAGGAATGCATTAATGTGTTGGACATAACTTCTTTGAGATTTAGGATGATGATGAGAAAAAGCGTTTGCTGTGTTCTGAGCGCTGTACGAGCTAACAAAAGCGGTTGTCTCACACAACTTATGCATGGATATTTAAAACATACAAAACAAGTTTATGTGCAGTTTTTATTCTCACAACGTGAAAAAGAATTTAAAAATTGTTACTCAACATGAATGTCATAATGCATGAAAGTGTTGAAAATTATCGTTACTTTCATTTTAATCTATCTCATAATGAGATAAAGCGTTTGCCGTGTTCTTAGCACTGTACGAGATGAGAAAAGCGGTTTTCTCACACAACATATGCATAGTAATGATAAACGTACAAAATGAGTTTATATCGAGGCCGGTTCTACGCAGTGGCAAGAGGGGGCAGCGCCCCCTCAAATAAATGTCTTGCCCCCTCAAATCAAAATTTAGAAATTTTGACAACGCACATGTTAATATACTCACAAAATGAATATATTACAAGTTGATAAAATAATCTGCGGTAGCGGAAAAAACAATACGGTATTAGATTTCCCTCATGTCTCTGTCACTCCGCTGTGTGTGTTCATTCACAGGCTGCAGCGCGCACACACACACACACACACACACACACACACACAAACAAACACTCCTCCCCTGAGCCCTCGGGAAACATCCAATCACCGTCCGTATGCCAATGAGTCAAGACGTAGCCTAACGTAGTGTCGTGTCGGATTTTAGAAAAACAATAAAATAAAATAAAATTTTAATATTAAAATAAAAAACATATAATCTGTTCTATAGTCCATCTGCTTTAACTTAGTTTTTTATTATTCATGAGACAGCCTTTCAGTTTTGTAAATATTCTAGTTATAGTGTGTTAAGTCTTACTTTAGGTTAAACGTTTTTAAGAATTAGACCATCCAGCTAAGATAAATGTTATGTTGTTGACTGATAAAATCTGGATTAAGGATATTTTATTTTATTTTGTTTTATTTATTTAAAAAAAAATCTGTTTCCGCCCTGAGGGATTGTCACCTTATTGTGGTCAGGGGGGTTTGCGTGCCTCAGTGACCTTAAGAGCTATACCAGCAGGAGCTTAGTCTTCAAGTGGGACACCCAAATTGGACAGGTCTGAAGGTAGAGGCCTGACAAACTGCAATCCACTTCTCCAGGCTTTGGACGAGGCTAACAACACAATTCAGTTCAATGTCTAGAACCGGCCCTGGTGTATATATGCAGTTTTTATGCTCAAAATGTGAAAAAGAATAACAGATACTTTGTTATTCAACATGTTAGAATGCATGAAAGTGTTGGAAATTATCATTCCTTTCACTTTTTTGCATCTCATGATGAGATAAATCGTTCGCTTTGTTATTAGCGCTGTACGAGCTCAGCAAAGCGGTTGTCTCACACAACTAAGGCATGGTCATGTAAAACATACAAAATGAGTTTATATACTATTTTTTTCCTCAAAATGTGAAAAAGAGCAACAAAACAGTTGTTACTCAACATGAATGTCATATTGCATGAAAGTGTTGGAAATGATCCTTATCGTCTCCTGATAAGATAAAGCATTTGCTGTGTTCTTAGCGCTGTAGGTGCTCAGAAAAGCGGTTTTCACACACAATTAACGAGTTTATATGCAGTTTTTATGCTCAAAATGTGAAAAAGAATAACAAAACAATTTTTATTCAATATGACTGTCATTTTGCATGAAATTGTTTGAAATTATCATTCCTTTCACTTTTATGCTTCACATGCTGAGATAAAGCATTTGCCGTGTTCTTAGCGCTTTTGCAGCTCAGGAAAGCGGTTTTCTCAGACAACAAAGGGATGGTCATGTAAAACACACAAAACCCATTAATATGCAGTTTTTGTTCTCAAAATGTGAAAAAGAGTAACAAAAAACTGTTACTCAACATGAATGTCATAATGCATGAAAGTGTTGGAAATTGTCATTCCTTTCACTTTTATGCGTCTGTTGTGTTCTTAGCACTGTACGATCACAGGAAAGCGGTTTTCTCTTTCAAATAATGCATGCTCATGTAAAATATGCAAAAAGAATTCATATTCAATGTTCAAGCTCAAACGTGAAACAGACTAACAAAAAAGTTGTTATTCAACATGTATGCCAAAATGCATGAAAGTGTTGGAAAAGAACATTCCTTTCAATTTTAGGTTGCTGATACTTAGAGAAAGCGTTTGCCATGTTCTTAGCATTGTACAAGCCCAAGAAAACGGTTTTCTCAAACAACTAATGCATGATCATGTAAAACATATAAAACAAATTCATATTCGGTTTTCATGCTCAAAATGTGAAAAAGAATAACAAAAAAATGTGTTATTCAAACATATATGCCAAAATTCATTAATGTTTTGGAAATTATTTCTTTCACTTTTAAAATTCAGAAATCTCATTGTCATTTTATGTGAAAGATAATTCACACCATTATTTTTTACATACAGTTAAAAAGGAAGCAATGTTAAAATGACATGAAGTTGCTAAATTAATAGATAATGTTAATAAATGTGAATTTTTGTTTCAATTTAATAAAAAATTTATTTGTCAAATACACAATCATACACAACATGATATTCAGAGAAATGCTTTGACAAGCATGACCCAAGCATAAAAAAGAAAAAAGAGTATTCAAACAAAGAATATGATTATAATAATGAATAAATAGAGTGAATAAGAAAACGTGCAAATAAATATGTAATAAGAAAATAATAAAAATTATTAACTTAAAAAAAGCTTTTTTTAAAAATTGTTTATAGAATAAAATAATGAGGATAGCTTCAGTAAGATACCGTTAGTGAGCAGGGACAGAAGAGAGGGAGCAAATACATGTGGTGTATTGACATATGACTTCCCCAATGCAGGTCGGAGGCCTGAGTACTTCTGATGGCGTGTCAGTTTAACCCATATACAGTTTAGTACACAGTGAAGCAAAACAGCGTTCTTCTAAGACCAAGGTAGTACATTAAACATGAATTAACATCATGAATGAACAAAAAGTAATTAGCTGCCTAGCTGTGACAAGACAGATTGACATTTTTAAGTTAACAGAAAACTAAGTTCTGTACAAAAAAAAGGTGCTCATGCTAATGTGCAAACAAGAGTAACAAAGTCACAACGCGACAACATGACACATTTCATTACTTTATGCTGATGACGTAATGAGTTGAGGTAGTGGGAGGAAAATTTCCAGGACACATTCCTTTGAAGTAGCAGCAAAGATCAAATAGTTTTGTGCATATAACAAGTAATTGATATTGTGCAAAAGGTTGCAATTGCAGGTTGGTTTGAACCATTTATAGAAGGTCGTTGATCAATGTATAGGTGGTGACAATTTGTTAGATGGTTGTTAATCAGTGTGTTTATCCGTTCATTCTCAATGTTCTCAGTTATCTGAGTAATTGTGTGTGTGTGTGTGTGTGTGTGTGTGTGTGTGTGTGTGTGTGTGTGTGTGTGTGTGTGTGTGTGTGCCAAAATGTTGGTGGCTTTGCAGATGGAAGAATTCCCAAGAATCAGTTGTGGAAGCTGCTCCTTCATCAGCCTTCTCAGGAAGGTGGCCAACAAGGAATTTGGTGCTGTTGACAATCTCCACACAGGAGCAGTTGATGTTCATCAGAGAGCGGCCGCTCTGTGTCCTGCTGAAGTCAACAACCATGTCTTTTGTTTTTCGTTAGCCTCTGCAATTCCTCTCTTTGTGTTGACTCTTGGTTCTTGCTGATGAAACACATGGCTTCTCCTGACTGTCATGACGCTCTGCATGTCGAAGCAAGAAATGGAATATAGCTGTCACAGTTACAGGTGGGTGACGGTGAGCTTCCTTTGGTGATGACCTTTTGGTGGTAAGCCCTGCCACATGTCACCATTGTCCCTGAACTGAAGTTGGCCCTGCAGCCTTTTAAAATAAAAAGAAGAAATATATTTGAAAGCAACAATGTGTGGTCCCAAGCACCTCTGCCATAGGCACCCGGGTGCACCGCACAACCTGTGTGACTTTTGAGCATGCTGAGACCCCTAAAACCCACTGGACAATAATGTCACTAAGTATGGCATAAGTTTAAGGCATCATCAACGTTGGATGTCTCTTTCTATGCGTCATTGCTAGTGATTGCTTAGTGACGACTATAATGGCGCAGGTGCTTGGGGGCGTTCATCATTTGTGTAGGAGGCATAGGGTGTGTGTAGGATGTTGTTCTGTGTGTAAGCCGTGTGTGTAGGATGTGTACTGTATGTGTAGGATAAGTAGTTTGTGTGTGCCAGTGTACTGTATGTGAGGTGTGTGTAGGATGTGTATTGTATGTGTAGGATAAGAAGTTTGTGTGTGTTTGTGTATGGTGTGTGTAGGCGTGTGTGTGACATGTGTGTGTGTAGTATGTGTAGTGTGTGTAATATGTTTTTGTGTGTGTCTGTTTCGTCTGTGTGTGGGTGTGGTGTGTGTCTAGGATATGTATGTAAAGGTTGTTTATTGTGTGAGTGTCTTTAGGATATATATGTAGCATGTCTGTGTGGGTGTGTCTATGTGTATGTGTGTAGTGTGTATTCAGTGTAATTTGTGGAGTTCATGTCTGTGCAGTGTATGTGTGTGTGTTTGTGTGT